>ML121527.1:2294933-2479477 GCA_003788615.2 Terfezia boudieri ATCC MYA-4762 | reverse complement strand
ATCTCAGGAACCGGCCTCGTCTATACTAAGTCTGCTTCGCCAACGCCCCCTCGACTTTACTCCCCCCCCCCCTTCTCGCATGCTGATGCTGATGGTTAGGAATCGCGCCCATCATCACCGCAACATTCTTCCTTCCTCCCCTTACACTCTCATGCACGGACCCCATCGACCCAAACATCTCCTGATGGTAAATATCTCTCTTCCTCGCTCTTCCCCCTCTAAGCTTTAAATGATCAATTAACCCACCCCGCTCACCTAGTTCCTCAGCACCCGAGTCGTCAAACTCACTATCGCCATCTCCAAAATCATCAGATTCCTCACTAGACGATGCCGCGGCTGAGGTAGCGTGGGAGAACGACGGGTCTTCGTCCAAGAACGCCCAGTCATTTCGGATGCGAGATTCTATTGCCTTTAACCCCACGCCAGGGTTAGGGGTTTTAACCATTCCCGCCGGCGTTTCCCCTGCGCTGCGAGCCTCCAGTCGTGAGGATGAGGATGTAGTAGAAGCGTGTTGCCTGCTGGCTGCTGTGGGTGGGTGATGTCTAGTTTCAAATGTCCTATCATTTCCACCAATAGGAGGCGGTGTAAGATTAGTGTTATTATTAAAATTCCCCCCCCCTTGCGCAAGCCACTGCTCTCTCGCCCTCTTGATCCTGTCATCCCGCTCCTGCTGTAACCTCGCCACCCCTTCCGCCCAAGCCCTGCTTGTCTCCCACCTCCACCCATCAAGCCGGCTTTTCTCTTCACATGACATCGCCAAAGGTAGCAGCCAGCACCATCTCCTCGTCCCAAAAACATCCAACAAATTTTGCCTTTTTCCAAGATCGAATGCGTGGGGTAGTTTCGCGAGGGCTTCGTCGTCGAGGTACGAGTTATACCTCGCTTGCTCTCGCACACGTTCAGTCTGGGCATTCCAAACATCTAAGCCATTCCCCGGGTACGTAAAGGCATTGTTGTGTGGTGCGAGCCCAGGAGTGGAGTACCTAACTTTCTCAAGCGACTCGATAGTCGTCATCCCGGACGCCGCGAGCATAAGATGCCAGATCGTAAATCCGCTCAGCACCAACCCAATAATCCCACTAACTGTTGCCATAAGAATCCAATTGACAGGAGTAATATCGCCCTCATTATGCCCCGCTCCATCGTTCAAAACCGTGCCCCAGACCCAGCTCGTGGAAACAAGGAAGGAGAGTATACAGAGTAAGGAGGTGTATATGAGGAATAGAAGGAACGGTTTGTAGTTGTACAGTCCTAGGCAGGTGGCGAGCCAGGGGCAGTGATGGTCCATTTTGAGTACGCAGCGGTTGCAGGTGGAGCAGTGATGTGCACGGTCGGGTTTGTGGGTTTGGCACTTTTTGCAGAACCGTGGGGTGCCGCTGGATTTTACCGTGATAGGGCCATGTGGGGAGGAGGCTGTTGGTTGGGAGGTTGGGAGGTGGGAGTACGCGGTTTGCTACAGAGTGGGTTGGCGGTTAGTTTGCGATGTGAAAGGCCTACCAAAGGCAGAAGACGTACATTGTTCAATGGCAACCCAGGGTCCCGAAAGACTGCCGTGGTATAACTCCACACCGCCATTCCGTAAATCACGAAACCTAGTGTTCCCAGTATCGTACCTTCCATAGCATACCACTGTCAACTCCTGCACCCTCATCTTCAAACTCCCACCAATTGAGCATCAACACTCACCCTTCATACCCCCCATATGCGTGAAACATATGCTCCACCCCTCAGTATACGCCGCCCACG
This sequence comes from Terfezia boudieri ATCC MYA-4762, assembly GCA_003788615.2. NCBI lineage: Eukaryota > Fungi > Ascomycota > Pezizomycetes > Pezizales > Pezizaceae > Terfezia > Terfezia boudieri. The sequence continues at coordinate 2,477,731 of ML121527.1, read as the reverse complement.
TCTGCCCTCCATATACTATAGCCAGCGGAAACTGTTTTGCAGCCGTGCAAATCATTCTTTCGAGCTTTCTAACCGAGGAGAGTATGCGCCTAGATCCTCGCCGGTGCCGGTTGTGCGGTAGTGAAGGGCGGTATGACGATGGTGAGGATGAGCGGGAGGAACCTCGGGAGTGTCCTCGGGGGGGTGACCCGACGAGGGGATTCGGCGACATAGTGGATGAAGCCTGCTGATGGAGGTGACCAAGAGCAGGCCAGTCAGTGGGAGATGAATTATCGTTGACGCGCTGTTTGCCAGTGCTGCAATCTAGGGGGGGTATTATTATATCGGACCGCCTGGGAGCAGCAGGGGGAGGGGCCCACGTTAATCGGTACCACTTTTGTCTAGGACCTCTCGCCTGAGAGCGTCGATCTTCCGCTGTGCCAATAATCCAATATGTATATTTCTCTAGGGTACTCGTCAGAATAAAGAAAAGAAAACCTCGAACTGAAACCTCGAGCACAGGGAAAGCAAGCTCTGCCTAGGTACAATACCTACCTATTGGAACTAGGTAGGTTGTGCCCAGGGGGCAAAAAGGGGAATCCCTTTGATTCAAAAAGCCCTTCCAGCAGACCCCAGCCAGCCCGTCGATCGGATTGCCGAGCTGTATGTAAGTATGGAAAAACGTACGTAGACAGGGACAGCCTATTTTGACTCCAGTAAAAGCACGATGCTGGGGATTGGAACCCAGCTGAATGCTGCGGGTGATTGCCGATTATGCAGCAAGCCTTCACTGGTTGTTATATAATTTTTGACAGGACGGGAGGGTGTTTGCTTTGATACCCTGATACTTATTGCCAGTCTTGATGTGATATTTTGTTTGACCGGGCATATAGGCGAGAAAAGTGACAATTGGGGAACTGGGAGAGCCTGAAGCTCATGATGATCATATTGCCGAAGAAACATATGACGCCAAGCGCCAAGCGATGTCGAGATCACCGAGTACTCATGACCAGTAGTATCCCGTACAGTACCGTATTACATACTAACTGTATATGTATATGTGTACATCTGCCAATGCTGACATATATATGCATCCTGCAAATATGCTGGACAACTATAAAGTACATTGGTCCTCGCTGAGAATTCGGTGCGATCGCCAGAAGCAACGTCAGGCAGGCAAGATCATCCCCCCGAGTTTCATGAGTTCCACCATACAACTACCGGTGCCTGCTCAGATCGTCCAGAATATTCCTGTATTCCGGCATTCTCCTCATCCATACCGGCACTCGCAGAACACAGTTACGCAAGCTTGCAGTCGCAGGCCGCACCTCCACAGCCAATCTCGTTTCAAATAGTTGCAAGCATTCCTGCAAGTTCAGTGCTGTGGTCGTTCGTTCTCTTTCTTGCTGCCCCGGCTGCCCCCCGGCTGGAGGTATTTTCTTGCCCGGCCAGTTGTGAGCTCTGCTAACCAGACTAGCAACCTTCGTGAAAACTCGATCCCCAAACGTTCTTAAAGCATCACTCCCTTCCATCGCACTTGCTCCGGGCAACAGGCGGTTGAATATTCCACTGCAGTCCCGAAACACTGAATGCTGCAGGCGTACCGAGATTGAAACACCTTTGCCCGACTGCTTACTGCATCCGGCTGACGACATACAGCACGGGTATAAACGCAACTTTGAAGCCATAACCACCGTACCACACCGTACGCGTGACTTTGAAAGCATGGCTGCGGCAGAGTACTACGGCTACCAACCCGATTATGGTGATGACAACAGAAGAAGAGAAGAGAACAAGTCTCCGCTCTCTCCTCACAGCAACCACCCCGAAGGGCTACAGCACAAACCGTCCCTCACATCTTCATCAACACCCACACTCACAGACCACTCATCCCCTTATCCAGTAACATCCAACGATGACCTTGCCTACCCACCCTACGGGGGTTCCTTACCCCAGCATTCCTTCGCAACAGACACTTCCTACAACCCTCACAAACACCAGCGTGATTCTACAACTTCGGTTGCAACACAATCGAAGCTATACGCCGATCCCTACGCAGAAGACATTCCCCTCAACACCCGCAGGCCATCCATGCCTTCTCCAGAACATTCCCCATCCAGCCTTCCACCCGTCGAATCAGCACTTCCACCTCCAGGGAGTAAACATCGACCACCACACCTCTCCCAAGCCGTTAAACGACGACCATGGTTTTGCTGGATCATAACCGCAATCCAAGTCATCGTCTTCATCGCCGAGATCGCCAGAAATGCAGTCTTAACCGGCTCCCCAATAGAAATCAAGCCTTCATTCAACCCCATGATCGGACCATCCCCGTACGTACTGATCAACATGGGTGGTCGATACGTTCTATGCATGCAATACACCGCAGAGCTCTGGCAGGATAGCAACGGAAACCCTATAGAAGGCCCAGTCAGCTTTCCTTGCCCATGGACAACTAAAAATGATGCAAATTGCACTCTAGCACAGCATTGCGGGTTCTCGGGGGTTCCGACGCAGGAAGAAATGGTACGAGACCATGTGGGACCTAATCAGTGGTACCGGTTTATTATTCCGATATTCCTACATGCGGGGATTATACATATCTGTTTTAATATGCTTCTTCAACTGAGGTTAGGAGTGGATATGGAAAGAGTAATTGGGCCGTTGAGATTTGCATTGGTGTATTTCTCGAGTGGGATCTTTGGGTTTATTCTAGGAGGAAATTTCGCCCCGAGATTGGTGGTTAGTACGGGTGCGTCGGGATGTTTGTTTGGTGTCCTTGCGCTTGTGTTACTGGATTTACTATATACCTGGAGAGATAGGCCTAAGCCGAGATCGGAATTAGCTTGGCTGATGGTCGATATCGTCATATCCTTCATTCTAGGGCTATTACCGGGGTTGGACAATTTTGCGCATATCGGCGGTTTCATGATGGGCTTGATGCTGGGCTTGACAGTCCTCCACTCCCCAAACGCGCTTCGGAGCAGGATTGGTTTAGGGGTTCCATATTCGCCAATGGCAACGACGAGGTTTAAAGAGAGTGGGGTGAAGGCAGGGGCCTTTTTGAAGGATCCAGTGGGGTTTTTCAAGGGCAGGAAGGGTATGTGGTGGGCTTGGTGGCTGGTTAGGGCTGGTATGCTTACGTGTGCGGTTGTGGCTACGAGTCTGCTCTTGAGATGGTTTTATAAAAGTAGGGTCGAATGTGGCTGGTGTAGGTACTTGAGTTGTTTGCCAGTCAGCAATTGGTGCGATATTGGCAATTTAGATAATAGCATGAGGTATAGCAATTCGACGACGTCGTAAGGGGTGGAATGAGGTGGTATTATTCTGGGAGGAGGGGTGTGTGTATAGATAGGATAAAGGGGTGTTCGTGATGGTGGATTTGAGAGGTTGAGATTGTAAGGCTCGATCCGTACTTATCCTAGCACTGCACAGATGACTTTGTTCTTAGGCTTTAACTTTTCTTTACTAAGAAGTACGTAGATAGATACCTTTGAGTTAATATGAATACTGGTAGTGTCAAAGATGATAAGATATGTGAAGCGAATTTGGGTTTTTTCGGGGGGGCTAGCACATAGAGGTTCATTCCAGGGATACGTTGGCCGTACTTTTAAACATTCGAGGTGGGGATAATTGGGATTGTACGCAGGTGGGCCGGTAGCGGTTCAGGGTAAGTGAAATTTCCGTATGGAATTTATTATAGTTTCGCAACTCACTATAACTAGCTACACATAAACGCAGTTGCCTTTTTCGATTGTTGCTCTGCATCGAATCCTGTTGTGGATGGTACTAAGGATGATTTTAGGCCTGCCTTTTTTTTTTTGTGGATGGACTTATTCTTGGTAATACCTCATATTCATAGGCAACACAATAGTTCCTACATATATAACGCACACATGTAAAGGAAGGGACAAAAGGGAAACTACAGAATTTTGGGGGAAAGCTGGCCAGCTGGTATCTCCGAACTCCTCCTCGCTCTCCTCAAGGAGAGATACAAAACAACAAGTTCAGAGTACAAAATTAACTCGGCCAAAGGTGGCTGGAAACGCCCTTCTATCTATATTCTTATCTTTACCCGTTTTGTCCGCTAGGAAATTCATCTGCAAACAAACTATAGGCATCCATCCTCCCCCCCAAAACACGGAACCAGCCAAGACTTTTTATTCGGAATCTTTGCAACAAGACTTACAAATTTACCCTAAGCTTGAATGGGGTTATTTCTTTCCCACTCCCACCTTTTTGCCCAATATAATGTTACTGACTTGAGCGAAAATCACAAGTAACCAAACAAACAAACCAACTATCTGGGGATGGTGCCATCATTACCCAAGATTTGAATTCTGAGTGTAATTGCTCCCAAGTCTTGTAATCTCAACTTTGGGTTGAATTAGCTTTTATAATCCTATACTGCTATTTTTTTGTTTTTATTTTATTTTTTTGCACAAGTTGAAAACGCCTGAGACTGCAATCCTATTCACGAATTTCTACAGTAGTATCTCCTTGCCATTGTTTAGGTCTCCGCGCTCGAGATTGCTGTATATTGCATCAACATATCCGCTCCAAAACATTCATCCCCCCCCCCCCCCATATTGGCCCGTATGGGCACGGGGGGGAAGGGGGGGGGGGCCCACCACGTAGAGACTACATAAAACTTAGTTTTATTATCTCAATATTGACGATTGCTTTTTTTGTTAGTTTGTATACATACGTATCCTGGCCCATTCTGTTTGTGTTCTTGTGTTCTGGACTCATAGAGTGGCAAGGTGAAAGAGGTATATAGCGCGAAACTGCGAACCAAAAAGAAATAATCAATTAATTGGCTCAGCTGGGAGTTGAAACCCTCACCCTCTGCAACTCATTTAGCTGTATATTTCCCTTTTTAATTTCTCTTTTTAATTTTTTTTTTATTACTTCATTACTCATATGCGGTTTCCCAGTACGGGACCATGACCCAGAAACCCTGAGATTCAGATCGCGTCATAGCATTAGACCAACTGTGCCTTTTGAGAAAGTGATACACCGCACAAGATGAGATTTAAGCATAGTTAAGAGATGAACCATGTGAGATACAAGAATTAATGGTAGCAAGTAGTAGCAAGGCTTGAGATCTATCTTCCCCCGTACAGCCACAACCCCTCCCTTCCTCAGGAAGCCACGCCAAGCCAGAGTTACCCAAGGGATCTGATAAGAATCATAACCCCAGTCTTGATAAACACGCCAACGCAATTTTCGCAGCTCTTGATTTTATATATGTATCCTTTGGTTGTGTGGAGTAGCGAGAAGGTTTTTGAGATTAGTCTGGTTGGCACGACTCGCCAAAGGGGGTCTTGAAATGATTGAAATGCGGTGGGTGGTTTTTTTTTTTTTTTTCCCCGGGATTTTGTTGTAGCCGAGAGGTAGATGCTAGGTTTTGTCAGCTACTGTACTTTTGGAATGAAAAACGTTTGGTTTCCTTTGCCCGAGTATAGAAGTGCCAACTATCTGAGATATTTCTAGTAGCCCAAAGTCTATACTTCAAGTTATAAGCGCGAAAAGTAAAAAGCCTTCAGAAGATACTATGCATAATGTGAGATTTTGCTGATGTTAGCTGGCTGAGGTACCTAGTGGGTAAGAAGTTCAGGGTATAAGTGGCTTGAACTATGAAAGAATAGAGAATATCTTACTATAGAGAAACATATATACTTAGTTACGTTTATGGGAGAGTGTTTTTTTTTAGCTACATACCTAAGTAATAGTCTGTATACCGACCAATAGCAAAGACGAGCACAAGCGACCCGACTTGACCAGCGAGTGCACAGTTCACATAGACCTGTGTGTTGTAAACCAATACTTTTCCATAGGTATTACTTATACTTCCGACCCACGGTTAGTCCTTTCCTGGATCTCCTTATTAGATTCCCACAGACAGGAGATGCCCCTCACTCCCTATATATGATGGGCAATTCTAGGCCCAAGCATAACCAATAAGAGGTTTTCTACTATAGATTCTATCGAGGTAATCAGACCCCAAGTATGGCACGGCACACTCTGGAGGAGCTTGAGATGGTAGAGGGAGTGACTGGGGGTGAGGGGGAGATATTATTGGGTGTGGGGTAAAAAAGCTATTTTAAAGAAAATCTGCGACCAGTCGAGGTATGTGGACTATTACCCTGAGACAAGGGTAATCTATGGCCACCAAGAGATCTATTCTATTCCTGCCCATTTTTGGTTCTCACGGTTAAACCGAGAAAGAGGGGGAATTACTACCAGCCAAGCTCAAGGCACAAAAGGATCAGCTGGATGGGGCTAGATGGAATAAATTAGCAGCGCAATAAACGAGCTCGAAGGAAGGCGAAAGGCAAGCTTTTGATTTCTCCCGCCCGCACCGCCCCCCCCACCTTCCCCCCCACCTCGGGATTTCCGCTAGTTTATTTTTGTCCTCCTTAGGATAGACTGTTATCAGTACATCATATATATATCTCTGACGGCGGGATGGCGTATCCAAAAATTCCGCTTTGATTAATATCGTAGCTATCGCTCGCTGCTAATAGCCCACAGGATTTAAATATAAAAAATAATAAAGAATAAAAAAAAAGGTTATGTGTACTTTATACTCAAGAAAACTGTATTATTAGCGCCTACTTCAAAAAACCCTACTCATCTAATAGAAGTGCAGTTTTTTTTTTCTTCTCCATGTAAATACTTGCTCCTATTATTCCTTATCACTATCTACTTCTCCTAACTTTTTTTTTTTTTTTTTAAATCTTTGTTAGCTCAACCTAGAAACTACTACTACAAAGAAGCCCTCCACTTCTACTTTTGTTGGCAAAAAAAAGGTTGTGTGGGTTGTTAAGGATCAAACACAAAAAAAAAGAAAAGAAAAACACATTATATATCGCGTGCGATTCATCCACCAATATCACTACCGCCATCATCTTGATATTAAGTAACATCTCAATTCCATTTGATTACATCACATTACATCACATCACATCAACATGTCCCCCGTCCCTAAAGCTACTTCCTCTATCTACTATCCACAATCATATCACAGAAACTACCACATTCTATTCAAAGCAGGTACTACAAGTGAGTATACGTGGTAATAACATCCATCCACCCATCTCCCATCATCCCACTACCCTTTCCTCTCCTACCCTATCCTACGCAAATCAAAAATCAAAAAATTAAAAAAAATAACCAGACTGTAGGAAGAAAAAAGTACTGAGAAAAAAGTACTGAAGTAGTAGGTACCTAAAACCTAAAATAAACCAGCCGGTCAACTACTAATCGCCATCTTCTTCAAAAATCCTCAAGGTCCTCAAACAAAAGGGAAATTTAAAAAAAGACTGCAAAAAAACAGAAAAACACATTTTACTCAAGCTCAAAAGAGAAACTTGAAAAAGAAAAAACTTAGATAAGCCATCCCCAACAACACTAAGTCGGGTATCACGCATCAACCATCTCCTCGTCCTCGTCTTCAATCACGAGGCTAGGACTGCGGGTAAGGCTAGGGCTCTTCTCCTCGTTTGCATCATGCTCTTGCTCTTGCTGTTGCTCCTCTTGGTCGTAGTCATGGTCGTTGTCTTCTTGCTCGCTGGCAACAGCGGCATCCGCCTGTTCGCGTTCATGTTCATGTTCCTCTGACTCCTCTCCGCCCTCACCCTGGCCATTTTCTCTTTCCGCATGTTCATGCTCATGCCCCTCATCCTCGTGTTCGTGCTTCTGCTCGTCACCACCATCCCCCTCTTTATTAACCACAATCCTATCCTCCAATTCCACCTCTCCCTCCTCCACCTCCACCTCCTCCTCACTAGCGCCCCTGCCCCTCTTCTGCACCCCCTTCAACCCCTTCCGTGCCCCCTTCTTCGCATGATGGTCCTCCTCCGCCGCAGCGACCAATGTCAAATGTGCCACCACATCCGCGAAATTCTTGCCCAACCGCTTCTCATTCCTCGCCATCCTCTTCAAAAACCTCTCTTTCTCTACCACATCCCCCAGCACCGCCAACACAACTTTGCCCGAGAACTCACACAACCTCTGCTCATACGTCAGCAGCGTCGACGACTCCGCCTCCTCCGCCTCTGCCTCCTCATTATCCGACGTCTCCGACTCGGACTCATCCGAGTCCGAAGATGTATTATCTGCAGAGTCTTCAAGTTGCTTTCCTGCTGCTTTTGCGAATTTCCGCTCAGCCATAGAGAAAACTTTGAGCACGGAAGACTGTAGCTCCTCTGGAATCTCCTTCGAGAAAGCAACTAATCTCTCCAGCGCCTCTGCCCCTGTAGAGGTGCCCCCCGTTGTCTCCTTCTTCCCCCCCCCATTCGCCGTTAGCTTAGGACCATCAATCCTACTCTGCAAAGTCGCAAACAAGGTATATACGTCCAAGAGTGTCCCCGCAGCTGCGATCCTCACGGCATCCATTCCGTCAGTTTTTCCTTCCCCAACACTTCTCGAAGTTATTATCCTCGCAATGGCCATAACCATTTCCTGTCTTCGGTCATGGAGATCGTCGACGTCCACATCCGTAATGTCCTTGGGGTCTTCTTCCGAAAGCGCCTTGATTTTCCACATAAAGTAGAACAGCAACACCTTCAACACCCTCACAATCAATTCCTCCTCCAACTCATCCATCGACGTACCGCGGTTCAACAGCGCGAGTAAAACCTCTACAGGTAACTTCGCTCCCGCATCCACATTCTCAGGCTGCTTTCCCTTCCTCTTGGCTGAGGCAATCTGCGCGCTCGGAACGGTCTCAAGCATCTCTCTGACATCAGTGATAGAGGCTAAATACTCCATCCTCCTAACTGTATTAATCAACTCCGTCACCACCCCATCCCCCAGCTTCTGGGTGGCAACATCCCTACCCCGCACACAACCCATCAGCACCGCCACCGTCTCCTCCTGGAGCTGGCTCAATTTCTCTCCCGTAACCTCATCTAGTTCCTCGAAGCTCTTGGCGTGGAGTAGAGCAGCGCTTGCTTCTTTGAGCACAGACTCGTCTGCGTGGGTGAGGAACTGCCGATTGATGTCGTCGAGGAGGGAGGCGTAGGCGGCAGACTGTCGGAGGTCGGAGTAGACGTCAAGTTTCATGAGTTGCTCGAGACGGAGGACTGTGGAGGCGGCGTCGGGGACGGGGCCGAATTTGCGGAGGAGAGGAGGGATGAGTTTAGAAAGGGAGCGGGAGACTTCTTCTTTGGAGGTGCCTTCGGGTTTCCTCTTCTAGATGGATTAGACGAGAATAGAGATTATGAGAAGAGTTGTGGAATCATACCTTCCTATGTGTCTTCTTTGGATGTGCCGCAGTCGTGCTTTCCCCAGCAACAATGGTCGCAGCCACACTCGCATTCAACACTTGCAGCAATATCACCTCCTCTTTCGCATCCAGTGCACACGCCCTTCTAATTCTCTCCTCTACCGTTCCCCCTTCTTCATCCTCATCCTCCACCTGCGTCGCACTATGGTCAAAGAGTAAATACTTTGCAATGCCCTCCCAATCCTGGGCATCCGCAAAACTCTCCCACAGCGCCGCCCCCGCAAGACTGAATCTACTCTCTACCGCTCCTTCTCGAAAAATTGCACCTAACTTCTCCCCCGCGCCAGTCACGCCTTGGCTTTCTGCGCCGGACTCTCCACCGTCTTCACTCCCCTCGTCGTAGGCCGCAAGTGCTTCAACCAGGCATTTGAGCTTAACCCAGGAGACTCTAGGCCCGGAGTAATCCTCATCTGACTCGTCGATTCCGGCCATTCCTTCGTCTACAACCTCTTTTCCACCAAGTTCCTCAATCTTCTCCTCGTACATGTCCTCGATATTCTTGACGAAGAAGCCTACCACGGCTTTTCTCACGCGAGCGTCAGAGTCAAAGAGAAGACGACCGATAGTATCCACGTCACTAGATTCTAGGAAGCCAACTTCGCGAACAACATCTAGTAACTCCACTGTCATGGCTCGTACGCTTGAATCCGCATCCCTGGTAGCCATCTCCACAAGCCTAGGTCTGAATCTCTCAGTAAAATTCCTCATCCCAGAAATGTTATCCTTGTTTTTAAATATCCTCGAGAGGGATTTAATAACTTCTGCTCTCGTCAATGCCGATGTATCAGACAACACCCATCCTAGATATCTTAAATATTGGCCATCAAAGAACATATCCGGCAATTTCATTATCCACGTAGCCAGCTCATGGACACAGTCAGTCCGGATCTTTGGGTCAATATCCCTATACCGATGGACAAATACTGCATCAAAGATATCCTTGATCACCATCTCTACTGAGTCTCGACGCTCCTCGCCTTCGCTGATCTTCTCCTCCAGGGCATTGATTCGGCCTTGGTTCTTTTTGTTTTTTTTATGTTCTGCTTCGAGCTGGCGCGTGGCGTTCACTATTGACTTTCGCAGCTCGCTGGCGGTGTCGCAGAGGGTAGTGAGAATGTTGAATGAGATGATGGTGGACGTATGACGGAATGGTCGGAGAGTGGAGGAGGACATGGCGATAGTCCATACTTGAATGTTCTCTATGAGAGCTGGGTCGGTGTAGAGGAGTTCTTTGGCGGTGATGTGTTCAAGCAGGGAGTGGAGAAATTTAGAAAGAGTTTTGCGGAAGCCACGGAATTCGGGGCGTTTGGAGATTATTGGGTAGTCGGGTGATTGTGCCTGTGGAGTGTTAGTTATCAGCATTAGAGAGAGGGGGAGGGCGGGGCCAAACTTTTTGGAAAACTTCTTGAATCTGTGAAAGTGTCGCTGCAGCGGTATCTTGATCTTCAATATCATAGCTTGTAACCGATTGCTCACATCCGCAGCACTGAGAACCTTGTTAGTAACGGCTATGGATAAATTTCTGGCCGAATGACTTACCCTCAAAAAGAAGTTTACGAGCTCCTTCATGGCTTCTGGTCCGTCCTCTTGATATTTGATTGTCCAATCGCTTGCCACAAGGCTAAGATTATCCGCATCCATGACAGCATCTGAAGACCCTGTTAGCTGTCGCCCCAAGCTTCTGTATGGATGGCAGCACACCAAATAGGATACAATTGGCATCCCCACCCTCCCCAGAAGGCCTTTCCCTTGCCCTCTGCTTCCCCTTCGCTCTCCTACCAGCTGCTGGCCTTGGTCCTGCACCATTGGTCCCCGTAGTCTTCTTTGTCCTCCTTGCCTGGATGGCTACAGTACCGGATGCAGTCCTGGCCTTCTTCGCCGCAGGCGCTCTTGTCTTTGGAGGTGCTGCCTTCTTTGCTGGACCCTTTTTCTTTACGGCCTTTTTCCTTTCCCGTAGCTCTTCTTCATCAGGCTCATCCTCATCCTCCCCGCTCGATTCCTCCTCACCTTCTTCTCCGTCATCTTCCTCGTCCCCATTACTCTCATTATCCGCCCCAGACGCGTCCGCCATCTCTTCATCCTCCTCTTCTGCCTGCTCCACCGTCGCACGCTTCCTCTTTGCCGGCGTCGACTTTGGAAGCTCGTCTGCAAGTTTCCTCGGCGGCCTCACCACACGTCCGGACCTCCTCCTGTTGCTGTTGTCGGCAGCAGGTGTACCTTCCTCCCGTACAGTAGACGAAGAGGATGATCTTGCTCCGTTTGTTGCCGTTGCAGCCTGCGCGTCATCGCCAGCTTCGGGGACGGCACTCCCTTCATCGCCGCTGCCTGCATTGTTGCGAGGAGCGTTTTCGTCGTCGCTAATGTCCACCTCTGTAGTCCCTGTTGCATTTTTCTTCCCTGCGCCGATTCGAGCCATCGTTGTGGCCAGGAGTTCAAGGGGAGGGGGGGGGGGTTAGTGAGTGATTGTGATAGTTTGGCTCAGTCGGGGCCGGGTTGAATGTGTGTTTGTTTGTGGGACTCGGGCGTCGGGGATTCAGGTGATCGATGAGCCGGGTGGCAACGCAGGAATGGCGGCGACAGGATAAGGTAGGAAGCGAAGCCGTGCGAGCCTGAAGCAGCGGGCACCTTCAATTGTTTCGTTTGTGTGCGATTCCAGCGGAGAAGCAGGTGGGCTGGTTGAGTTGAGTGGGACGTGACTGGATGTGTGTGGGGGGGAAAGCGATAATGAACGATGGGGCGTCTACGGGCGGGTCGCGTTCCAGGCGGTGGGGGCTACGAGTGATAGTGATGGGTCTATCTACATGTAAACCCTCTTTCTTTTCAAGCCATACAGTTGATCTCAAAGCATCCTCCCTACAATACAATGCTTACTTGTAATTAGGAAGGTTTTCTAAGGCACTTGATTTTTGCGCACTTCTCGAAGCCAGATTTGTTGAGCCATCAACTCACATCGTCCACTCAGCGTAGAGCCGCACCGCAAGCGACACGACGGCCGGTCCAGGACAGTTGCATGCACACGATCAATGCAAGGGACAGAAGGAAGGAAGGCCGGGGGAGGAACTACATATGCATCGTATGCAAGCCCATATGCACTGTATGCACCGTATGCATGCAGTGCATATGTAGTATGTTGACCTCCGCTGCCACTGGGCACTTTGTTTTACTGTTGGAAAAATGTGGATTGCTGCGACTGAAACTCTGCGGCTCGTGCCTCCTCCCTCTCCTTCTACCCCCGCCACTACACATGTGCGCCCTGTATCCTGCATCCTGTATATCTTGGATATCCATCCTGTATCCTGCATCCTGTATATCCTCTATATCCATCCTGTACTCCGATCCTGTATCTGTATTTGTACACGCCCCCGCCCGCGCTGTGCCAAGCCCGCCCAGCCCACAGATTTTATCCGCCCCCCCTGCGCGATGCAGATACGAGTTGTTCCGGTTTGCTCCTCTTCTCTTCTCTCCTTCCCCCCTTCAACGACTGAATCCCACAATGGTGTCTCGTCCGCGCCCATCGCCGCTGTCCATGAGCCCCGCCTCCAGCCCATCTGGACAATGACTACCTCGGTCTTCCCGCCGTCCTCTCGCACCCCCGGCCATGGCCTCATCCACGCAGCATGCCTCCCCCCTCGCTCCTTCACTCTCTCCTCGTTTGGATTTGTCTATCCTCTAAAGTTAATCTCCTCCTCCGAGCCCACTGACAAATGCCTCACCATTTTTATCCTCTCCTACGGCGGAGGCCTTGTCTCTAACGACAAGATCAGCTTGAAGGTGGTGTTGGAGGAGAATGTCAAGCTATGCCTATTAACCCAAGGTACTTCGCCTTGCCTTGCCTTGCCCTCTGTCATCCTACCTTGAAGCCCCTCCTGGGCTAATATCCCGTGCAAAAAGGCAGCACGAAAGTCTTCAAACTCCGTCCTGGTGATGTGCTCACGACACAGGCTATGACCGTGGGCTTGGCTCCGCACAGTGCGCTGTTACTCCTCCCAGACCCAGTTCAGCCGTTCGGGGCGTCGGTGTACTCCCAGACCCAGACATTTAACCTGCCGAAGGACAACACTGCGTCATTGATTGTCCTGGACTGGGTATCCGAGGGCAGGACGGCGCGAGGAGAGAAATGGGAATTGAAGAAATTCTCTTCCCGGAACGATGTTTTTCAAGAGGGGCATGAAGACCTTCCCAATGGAAAAAGGTTGCTGCTGCGGGATTCGCTCATCCTCCAGGGTGAAGGACTGGAATCCCTGAACTCCAGAATGGACAGCCTTTCCTGTGTCTCCACACTCATTATCCGTGGACCAAGGTTCACGAACCTCGCGAGTTATATCCTCGAGCGATTCGAGCTTGAGCCACGGATTGGCAATGGCGGGAAAGGCTGGAACTGGGACAAGAACAGTCAGGATGAGGGAAGTAAATCCCAATTTCGAAACATTCTATGGACAGCAGCGAGCGTGAGGGGTTTCGTGCTAGTCAAAGTCTCCGCGAAGGAGCTTGAAGAGGCAAGAAGATTTCTTAGAGATCTTCTGCTCCAGGGGCGATCGGCCGTTGATACCCAAGATCCGGTGCCGGATATCGTAAGGGAGTTTGGAGTCGGCAGTCTAAGGTGTCTGGAGTAATACCCCTACCCGCAAGTGTCCGTCCAAACCCCGTAGCAACACTCTGGCGGTGTTGCTCCACCTTCTCAGTAGTATGTACCTTCATTAACCTCCATCCCTGCCCTGTCTTGCCTTCCCTGAATTGGATGATGAAAAAACTTTCGGATGTAAAAACTATTTCACCTGAGAGCGCAAAACCCATGCGGATACTTTCCGTTGCCTTCCTTCTGACTCTTCTCAAGAATTACACTTGCTACCGCTTACCGCAATCAAGTATCTTTGGAAACAAGCTGCTAACTTTGGAAGAAAGAGTGCATATATACATACATATATCAGGTTAGAACACACTTCCGGGGGCTGCACATCTCTCGTCAGCACAGCATGTTAGCATGTTATGAGTGACGGAAGGTTGCCGGCAGTTGTAGCCTTGAAACGCAAGGCAGTGATCGGCACAAAGGAGGGGTTATGATTACGCGCGGCATGATGAATTGTTGCATAAAAAACGTTTTATCTTTCTCTTGTAGTGGAGTAATGTCAACCAGTTATTACGGGTCTCCGCTGCGTGTTGTACGCGTATTTTATGAGGTTACGTTTCAACTGAGTATCAGCTGTTTGAGTACTTTATCTCCGCTGGTTTACGATCCATAGAAGCAAGTCCCTTGTGGAACGAAAGAACTTATTGCAACAACATACCCACCCCACTTTCCAACCCCAACACAACACCCCCCCCCCCCCCACAACCCTTCCTTCCCCACAGCTAAAACTTTCCTCAACTTCGGGAATTCGAAACATTATAACATACGTAACCAAAGCCAGACGAATACGTAAACCAAAAACTTATTTGTATCCTCCCAGGTTGAGATTATTTACGTATACCCCGATTCTCAAACATCTTGTTTTTTTTTTTTTGTTTTTTTTAATATTATTTTTCTTTTTTCTTTCACCCCCCCCCCTTTTTTTTACTTTTTTTATTTTTTTGTTTTTATTTTATTTTGTTTTTTATACACACACATATATACATGTACAGTACCTACGTACATAGACTACCAGAAAGATTTTTTTTCTACTATAGAACTTGTACCTACCTAGTAAATATATATTTTTTCACAGTTTCACTCGAGATAAATACTAGATATATATACATACTCTAATCTATTTATAATAGGTACCAAAAAGGTGATATCTTATACAAGTACTTGTAAGCGATCGGAACTACCCGACCTTGGTTGTACTTGGTTGGCAGAAGTGCCCGCCGCCCAGGCTAAATGAAAAAGAAAACAAAAAGAACTACTTAAGCTAACCGCAGCCAGACTAAGCTAACCATCCGAAAACTGCCAAAAACAGTTCCGGCGTCTTGAAACAACTAGCGGCGTTCCCTAGTAGGGGTTCGCTGTGAAGAGAAAAAAGCTTGGATCTAATTCTTCAAATTGAAGCATCGGCTATACCTACTGTATCCTTAAAATATGAGCCGTTTAACTACAAAATCTAGTTCTTGTCCATCCCCACAACGCAAATTCAAATGTAAAGTACTCTAATAATCAAAAGTTAGATATCAAAAACGCCAGGCGAACCATCCGCTTCCCAAAATGCAAAACCAATGAGTGACTTGAAAAAACATGAAAAATATAAACCTCCCCCCTCCTCCCCCCCCCCCCCCCCCCCTCCCCTTTTCACCTCTCATTCATAAAAACTGTATATTTGAAATGACCGTATTGAATATATCAAAAACGACCCAGGTTATTCTCCAGCGCCAATCCACCATACATACACAGCCGCACATACACGCATGCACATAAGCAGTCTCAGACGTCATTTTGAGTAATATCTCCCGATCAGTAGTGGTTTGCTGGAATAGCGCTTGGCAGGGCTCCTCTCCAGGGTATCCCGCTTGATTTGCGAAGTACTGCCCAAAGGAGAGTGCACCAAACAGCAAAAGGAAGGGGACAGGAGCGAATCAATGGCCGATATCTAGCCAAAGAGCTGAGGTGAGGTGAGATAGAGCGCTCCAAGCATGGATCTTGGTGTGTGTGTTGTTCATATATTAGAGTATAGGATGGATGGTTGTTAGGGTCGTTTGAAAATAAAGTGTCGTGCAAATACCTGTAATTGGAAATAAATCCCGCCAGAAAAGGAAGTCGGTTTTAGTATATCCAATGCCCTGGTCCGAACGTCCCGCACGTGGTTAAAGGTAAGAAAAAAATAGAAATGTTGCTTCTTATGCCCTAGCTTATTTCGTGTAATTCCCTGAAACGTGTTAGTAAATCATCTCCTTGTATTTGACAAAGGGGGAATGGGCAGTACATACAAGGAATCATAACCACTTTATCCTGCCGGTTCACTTGTACTAATGTAATCCAAAAGGGTACAAATCCTACATTCCATACCGCAGCTACCACACCAGCCAGAACTGCTAGGCTAGCTGTCCAGCGTACAATTTTCTGTGCTGATATGCCCCTCCCCCACGCCTTAATCTGCCGGGAGCAATGAAATAGTAGCCGCCTTGCTGAGCTGGTTGTGAATGGGCAATCATTGTAAACTGGTAGAATGTGTTGTTTACTGCGGGAGTAGTAGTTGTAGTTTTGCTGCGGCGTTGAAGAGGACCAGAGGGTTGTGAATGCCTGGCCTTGGATCATTTCTGTTTCTTGTTCTTTCTCCATTACTCTGTCATTGGAGTCTAATTCGGGCTCGGTGGAATGACCATTGTCTTTCTCGCTGATGTACTTGAGAGCACATCCTCGAAGACGGGCACCAGCGGCATATATGAAGAGGGCATTTGTAATGGATACGAGGAGGGCAATAGTCTACCCCATACTATCAGTACCTTCTATCCAGACTCGCCCTTGAAGAAATGAGGAGTATACCTGACAACTATACCACGTAGCGTACCAATTCAGATCGTTCCTATGCAATCCTGTATAAAACCAGTGATATCGTTTGGTAGATGCTTCTATGCAAAAGGCGGTATAATATGCTGAAAACAAATTCGAGATGACAAGTAGAATGATGAGGACGTCTTCTTCCGCCATTCTGACACCTGGATAGAGATCTTGCAGGAACTTTCCCAAGGGGAGAAGGGTTATTATAGAACTGAGAGTCTCGGATTCTAGGGTTCTAGAATGGCAGCTCGGATTATATTTAAAAATATAGACCGGGGTTCTGCTAACTGCGGCGGGGTGAGTCTAGATGAGTATGTATGTCGATGCCCACGGGAGCGGGAGTTGGTGTTGGAAGTCAAGCAGAAACGGGCAATGAACGGGCAATGTACTTGAGCAAAGCTGCTTGGAATATAAAATAAGCGGCGAAGCAAATGACTGAATTCTAACGGGAGAAAAATGTATGAAGAATTAATCAAAAAGGATTCAAGGGCGGGCACCACTGAAGTAAAATATCATTTGAAAAGGCACTGTGGAGCACCCGGGTGTGGGAGCGCCGTTGGGAGCGCCGTTGATTTTTCACCTGTTGGGTTTTCTGTCTCCCGGTAAGTGCCATTATGTATCTTGAGAACGCTAACGGCTTCCTACCAAGAAATAAGATGGACGATCACTCGGGAGCCTGCCGCGAAGTACACCAGTAAGTACGTCTACCGTACGCACATAAGGAGAGCAGCTTTGGGAAAATAAGGTCGGTTACAACGCTTTGGTGCCCGAGAGCGCTGCGACAAGCACTGTGCCATCAAAGCGGATCCATCAAAGCGACACAAGTTCGAGCCTCAGGGCCGGCTTGGGTACACTTGAAACGGCCAAACCCATGGTGTGAGTGCAAAAGGGAAGCCCGTGTGTGGAGAGGAATATTCTGTACAGGGATAGCGCATTCGAGACTTGTGCAAGGGTAAGTATCGCGGGACCACCCACTGGCTGGGGGTTGGTGCACAGTGAAACGCCGGCCAAAGGCGATACCTGTAGTGTATTCCCTCCAGAAGATCCTCATCACCCAATGCCGTCATGTGGGCCTGCAAAAGGCACACATCTGTCAGAGACTCATACGTACTGGGTATAAGACCGCGTCATGCCCTCCCAACACAAAACAACAATGAAATCAAATCAAAAGACGGACGCCAATGTGCATGAAAAACCTTTCTGTTTCGTTTCCGGTAAGTTATTACATTATACATAAAACATTCACAATGCTCAGTCTTCCGGGAGGTTGCTAGTCCCGTGACCAAAACGCATCAGTCCCGGCTCCAACCTTAACTCCACCACAGTCTCTCAGCCATACCTATTCTACTTCGTGGCCTTTCCCTTAGAGGTCGCCCTCTTGATGTGGTGCTCTGGGATCCAGCTCTCGTCGAACTTCTGTCCTTCCACACCGGTAGCAGTGCCAACTGGGGAGTCTGCGCGGACATGTTTGTCAGATGCTGCGCGGGTGCCCCGCTTCCTCTTGGGGTTGACAGTGTCGAGCCAGTAATTATAAGCCCAGTAGCCGGCTCCAGCGATACTGGAAAGGAGAACGAGGTAAAGGAATAACCTAACGGAAAAAAACTAAATTAGGAGAAGTTCACAAAGGGAGATATAGCTCGGGTCCTCCGGTTATTGTAAACGTACAATTGAGGGTCCAACAAGCTCATAGGCTGCTCCACAATCGAAACAGTGCTGTTGTAAGCAGTCGCAGTAACAAGCTTTTGCTCTGAACTTCTCAAAATCATCTGCAGATTAAGCCGCAAATGTTTCGGGTGCATATCCACAAGAATAGTATATGGAAGATTGGCTTTTTGACCCTTCAGTAGCTCTACTGCCAACACCTGCTTGGTCAGGTTCCTGACGTTTGCATTGGTCTCAAGATCCCATAATGAACCTCCGAGGAATTGGATTCCAATGGTTTTCTTCTCGTGGTTTACAACAGCGACGTTGACCTTCTTGGGAATACTGTTGACGATGACGACGGGCGCGTTTTGCGAAGTCGCCGCAGGGGCGTCATCGGGAAAAGTGACGTCGACGGAGATATTCATGTTTCGGGGAGTTGCATCAGGATCATTCTGGAATAATTGAGCAAAAACAGGCGCTACGATAGCGGAGACGAGGAACAAAGCGGATGACAACTGCATTTCGGACGGTAGGAGGACTGCTGGATTTCGTGAGATTGTTTGCGATAGAAATACCAGAGTGACGCATGAAAGGAGGACAGATTTCCGTAACCAAACTTGTACCTAATATTCATGCCTTGGCGTCTATAACTGTGGATGCCAAGGTTCGCGATAGTAGATTCAGGGTAACATATGGTCTTTTTTTTTTTTAAAAAAAAATACCATTACTCCTATTCGGTCCCAGTAAGGGGACCATGAGGAGCCACCCGGAAGCCCGGGTGGATTCAGGGACGAGCCAAGTTAATATGCCAAGTCCGACGCAGGATACTGATGAAAGTAAAAGACTAGCTAATCAACAACATATCGTATAGACATAGGAAAATCGTGAGTGGGAACCTTCCATGCTGTCATTAACAGACGGTATCGAATGAGCCCAGGGGCCCTGACTGGAGGCCCCAAAGAAAACCTTTTGACATAAAAAGTATCAAATATCAAAACTAACTCAAGAGCCGCTCCTTCCGGTCAGCCATCTGTAAAGTGTTAAGGGGCGGGCTTCTTAGTCCGGGCCTTCTTCGAAAATAGAGAGCTTAGCGAGGCTTGTGCAGCAATCGAAGGCTCGTAAGCGAAGGCTCGTGGGCGAAGGCTCGTTAGCGAGCGGCAAAGAGATGACGGAGGGTGGCGTAGGGCGTAGCTTAGCGAGCACAGCAAGAGTTAGGTGCGAGCGAGCAGCGAAATAGAGATGTAGATTTCGAAGAGAATATTCAAGACAGGGCTTGGGTTCTGCCGTTTCTATCTAGATACCAGGAGCCCTCTATATAGCCCCTATGAGCCCCTCACGACGTAGCCCAAGGCATAGACTTCCGAACCTCCGGATACATGCTTGCAAATCAACATACTTGCGAATCAATGACGCCTTCATATGACCTAGCCTTAGCCCTTCAGGCATCGCTCACGATCCTCCATGAGAAGCAGTTATCCCATAAGCCAATATGACCTAGCCCCAACTCTCTCGGTCATCGCTAGAACGGTGCACACACTTCCTTGTCCCGGCCAGTCTCTCTACTCAAGTATGGGCTAGAGGGCCCATTGCTAGACCTGCTGTGGGTGATCAATCCACGTCGTTGGCCTCAGCGGCTGTCGGCTTCGGTTTTCTGCGTAGACCACCCTCACGTGAGACTCGTAACAAAAAGGAAACTGAAAAAGGCTTCCACCGCATCCCAGTCATCCCCATCCTCCTCCTCCACCCAGATGGGTCGATCTAGGTCCTCCCAATCCTTTATGTTGCCGAGGGCGGCTCATTGTTCAAAGAGATCTGGACAGTCAAAGGTGATGTGTCGACCATCTTGTATATGACGCCCGCATTGGCACGCCGCTGTGTCTGCTTTTCCGAGCTTGTGGAGCCAATACTTTTGAGGGCCCCTGTCAGTTCGTAACCATGTGTAGGTAGGCTGAGAGAGAGGGGTAACATATGGTCGAATAAGTAACCAAAACGTGAGGAAGGTCACAGTGTTCTAAACGGGTTTAACGGGCCCGGCCGCCGGGTCGGGCCAGCCCGAATGACCCTGCCATGCCTTCCGGGCGGCACCGGAAACAAGCTGAGGCTAACATAGGACTGCAATATTGTAGTAACCGAGCAATTTGTAGGTTTCAACCATCGCGTTAATTGGTGTTTCTCTTCTTGTGTTGGTAGGCGTGGTCGGTAATGTCGGTAATGTCGGCGATTGCACTTGTAAATACTTTCCATAATAAATGTGGCGACGCGATGGCTCATACTGAATAGATTCCCGATTAATAAATAGCCTACAACTGTAGAGAAGAGATAATGCAGAGGAGCCGGGAATATCTGGATCTGGGTTAACTACTCGTGTATTCACCAAAGGATTGGGGCCAGTCTTGCGCAGCACCAGCCAGATTATTCAGATCTCAAAACATAAACAATGTTTCACAAGATATTAGGCCAAGCTAGACAAACTGAGGTGATTTGCTGACGGTCATGTTGGACTTTTTCAGAGGCCTCATATACTATGTGCCGGTATTCCAGTAAGCTGTTTTAGGCTATTGGTGTTGAATAGAGCCTCGGAAAACTGCATGATGGACAATCAAATCGAGCCAACAGAGAAGACAAGTGAAACTGGTAAGTTGCATGAATCAGGTCAGCCGAGCAAGATCACTGGTCAACTAGGGACTATTGAGTACAGATGTCAGGGCCATAAACCTAGCACTCGAGATCCCACTTTGTATTTTTGTCTAGTTTGTTCCAATGAATTTACTTTATACTAATGAAGTGAAATCAGCACGAACTTGCAGACGGGGTGCATAAGTGCGTGCAGTAGAAGATTAGATTAGTCGCCGGAATACTGGTTGTCGGGATTGCTGGTGTATTGTTGTTACTTTTTGATTTCTAGTTTCAAGGCTGTTACTTACTTTAGTGAGTGTATGCATGTTGTTCACGATGATAGGTGGGACAAGGAATCGACGGGGAATTGGATAGACAAGACGAGGGATGGGAGAATATCGTAGAGGAGATGAGAGACGGAGGAAGGAATCAAATAAATTGCGGAACTATGTCAGAAATACAGCTGCGAATCTGAGAGGGTCATCTGCCGGTGGAGATGGCTAAAATGAGCTGGTGTCGTTAGTTAATACGGATATCGTTAGTTAATTTTAGTTGGTCAAATTAGGTGGGAATCTTAATATACAGTCAACTCTTGCTATACCAGACCTCGCTATAGCAGATCCCTTGTTATACCGGACAGACCAGAGGCTTCAGGATTTCTTACCAGCAGATTCCCTCTCCCTATACCGGACGGCCATACAATACCGGACCGGACAGAGTGCTGGAGGAGTGCAGGGGTCTTCTTATCCCTGTCCCCATACATTTCTCCCTCGCTATACCGGACGAGGCATGTCTGGTTGCTGAATAATCTACTCTGTTAGGCTTAATGTAACTCGACTTATTGGGAGGGAAAAGGTGAATTCTCAGAACCCACGTGACTGGTCAGCCCCATCTGAGGGCTAGCTCCATTTTCTATACCGGAACCCTTGCTATACCGGACAGAAGGCTCTGGATTTCTGCCGTCCGTTATAGCAAGAGTTGACTGTATTTCAAGTAAAGAAAGCTTGTGTGCCTACACTACTATCCCCTGTTTTTCATCCAGTATATTATATACTTTCTATATTACCGTAAAAATCAGTGAATCACACAAGATGTATGTTTTCAAGGCCAAACCCATAGTCTTATTCGCGAGGGTGATCTTATAGAAATATCCAGCGTGTAAGGTTGTAATGCGTTACCTAAGCGTACGCTATGCTCCTCATAAATTGCCTTACTCACCGTGCATAACATGTTGATATCCAGTCAACTCACAGCCTTATTTTGGAGAGTTCTCCAGCTTTTATGCCAACCTAAGAAAATCAAGCTCCGTGCATAGCCACGCGAGATTACTAGCATGGATATATACAGACACCATACTAGAGGTGGTAAGTTTGGCCAGCCTTACATACCTTAGGCCTGGGAGCTCAAAGGGCCACCATCAATCAGGTTGAGTGTATACTGGTCAAACAGATTGCGCCCTCAAAACATAGGCGAACCAAAGGGTTTCCTCCGTACTGTAGCACGATATATAAGTACTTGTAGACTACTTTGTACTTGCAGGGTCTAGTTACGACAGTTTCATATCTAGGTACAGTTATATTATGTTCCACATGATGACCCTGAGACTAATTGATAGTTGTAAACAAGAGGACCCTGTTTGTTTACTCTTTTGTAGATACAGAGTCAGAGAAACATTTAACTGTATGCGTTCATCTGTATTGGTGAGATTACTGAACCGCTATAAATTGATCATGAGTAATGGGCTGATCATCACCGAATCTAGATCTGTCGCTATGTTGAGGTTCACCCCACATCCCCCACATTATTGACCTCCATTCCAGGAGCCCCGTCTTTGCCGGTGCTATACAACATTAGGGTTAACATTATTATCCCCGTGATGTTACGCAACCGACCTTGGACGTTCAGGGATGCATATGCTTGATCATAATGCATATAGACGGGTCTAGGCCCTTGGGTGAACGGCTTTTTGCCCATGTACCATCTAAGCTCACTGTACGGTACATACAGCTTTGCCGAACTGTCAAGGGAGGGGGAGGAATGAATCAGCTGTGATATCGTATTTGAAGGTGGGGATCTTGGTCCAGTTCCTATTTACCGTTCGAATCCCAACTGCTTGATACCCACTCCTCACGGACCAGAAAAACAAATGGCGCCTTGAAAAAAACCAGCATCGGTCCCTGTTTGCCCCAGCGACCCGGTACTAATCCATTGCACTCAAATAAATACACTCACGCCGGAGACAATTGCAAGAACTTCTACCGGTACTTATATAGTTAGTGGAACAACAACAACTACAATAACAATAACAACTATAACAACAACAACAACAACAACAACAGCGTCGGTTACGGGTACGAGTCTACCTGGTTCTGGCGATAGCACCGACTATCCGAACAAGTTTGTGCACTGAGCAAGCTCTGTCGATGTCAATATATAGACTGGCTGCAGTCAATATATTGCCCTCGAATCCCTTAGACTTATGATTGCGCAATTGCACGTAGTATACCCGCGTACATATTCACAGCCTACAAATTGAGCGCGGTACAAGGTTCAACCAATTTCCTTGTTATATCTGGAGATTCTTATAAATTCACCCCTCCCTTGGAATCAAGTTCAGTCACACAGTGCGCAAGTATGTCGACAGAGGCCATATCGGCGAAAACGACCCCGGGAAATAACGAGGATGATGAAAAGGTGCTTTCTATGAGCTGAAGCACTGAGGCCTCGTCACTGACGGAGATATCTAGGATCGCTCCCGGATTGTGCGACTACGAGAAAATAAGAGACGATCGAGAGCTAGGCAAAAGGAATACGTGCAACAGCTTGAGCGCCGCTGCCAGGAGTATGAGCAAGCCCATGTACAGGCCACTGTTGAAATGCAGGCAGCTGCCAGAAAAGTTGCTGGAGAAAACCGACTTTTGCGCGATCTCCTCAACAAACTAGGCCAGAATGACGACAGTATCGACGAGTGGCTAGAGAGCAATAGAGGGGCAGAGGACTCCCGCACGTTGAATCTCCCCCCTCGCCGGAGGTCAGAGTCGAGTGCTACTGCGATGAATACCAGCGGCTCTCATCAAGGGGAGGGACTCCTTGGACTTCAGCATGACACCAGCTCCAGACTCAAAACAATCAATCTAGAGCATACGCAACATTATCCTGCCCTGGACGTTTCTTCTGTGGTCAGCCCAATTTCTCCGCAGGCCAACCATGTACCACTGCTATTCCAACCAACCCATCACACACATCATGGGCTTCAGATCAGTGAGCCGCAAGCACAGCCATACACCTACAACAGTGCCTCCTCCAGTACGTTTCCATCCGGAGCGTCAACTCCAACAGCGTCGACAGTGGCGTCTTCCCCGCGTCTGGCAATAGAGTCTTCTTTCAACTCTTTCTTTCCGACGATTTCATCTCCGACCATACAACAACAATTCTCCCCAGCCTCGCCGCACTTAGAAAGGCTTTCGGTAAACAACAAGCCACTGGTCTACATCAGGCTCGATCCTACTAATGATCTCTTCAAACTCTACCCTATGTCTACAATCGCCATCATACCGTGGCTCCACTCGAGCACATATGATGGGTCAACGCCGGTAAACGATCAGGAAGTTTTAAACCACTATCTAGCAAACCTCAATGTCTCAGCCACAGGTGCCCAGTGTCTTTCGCCAAAGGCTAGTACCGAGCACCTTTCATTCCCTAGCACTCATACCTACGGAAACATATACACGGATGCGCCCTTTTCCCCAAAACAGGGAAATCTCAACCTAGATGATATGGCTCGTAGGCTGAGTGGTTCGTGGGGTGCGGGGTATGATATATAACGATAATGCGCAAGTTCATGAATCGAATTTCGTCTCCGGATCCGAAAGCATGGAGAACTGGGTGGCTAGTGAGGCTAAATGCATCACAGACAGAGAAGTATTCTGAATAAATGGAGGCGTGCTGGCGCTTTTTTTTTCTAGATACCTATTTACATGGGTTTTTATTACGTTTAACTTTTGTTTTTTTGACGTCAATTTTCACTTTTTTTTGGGGGGGGGGGTTTGATAATATGGATAACTATGCGCCAGACTGTATATACTCATTTTGGCTCATGCATCAATATTGGATTGGATTGCAAATATAATAAGGTTATCTATGTATCAAATCACTGTGTTCAAATATGGTGAATTTGCATTAAAAGCCGCGTGCTGGATCTGCGCCTGGTCATGTGGAATTGTGAAAGAATGAGGATAAATGGTGAGAGCAGTGTTGTACCGCCCTATTCCTTGCCAGGCAGGGATTATCATCCCAGGGAACTGCCGTATGTCGGCCCTTATCTGTTTAGGCTCTTAAGCTGGACCCTGATGATGCTACCTAGCTAGCAAATTATTGTTCTCTCCCAGATTTCCAAAGATGTACGACTGGCCCCACGATTTAAAGACAGATTTTGATTGAAGATCTGGCTGGGGAAGTTCTAGTGAGATCTATCCATGGCTGGTATTTTTCTCCCATGGGATGTGTAGTTTTGTTGGCGGAATGTGGAGGGAACCAGAAACCAAAAGGAGATGGATTGAAATGCCCATGTTGATAATGGACTCGTGATATAGGTAGATTCTACTTACTGAACTAATCTCTTGTAATCAATCCCTATACGCAAGTGACTCAATATATTCTCTTTGCAAGCTACATGCCACTGTTCCTTGAAAAGATATGCATATACATATATTGACTTGTCCTAGCAGATTCGGCCCGTTGGGCGTTTGGGGGCAGGACGTACAGTAGGGGTATTACTGCTCTTTTGTGTGGTGCATATAGCATATACGGCAACTACTGTAGAAAAGTGGGTGAATTTCTTCTTCCCCCCCCCCCCCCTTTCCTGCTTTTTATTTAGCTGGTGCAATTGGCACGATCTCATACTTTAAATAGAGAATGTGGAATGTGACTTACCCTACATGAAGATATACCGGAATTAGTAGAGTGGGGTCTAATATATCGGTGTAGATTCTCTGATGTTTATGGGCTATTGTAGATCTCAAAGGTAATGCGCACCCAGTCAATTTTGGCTATGTGGTTGTGGGGTATTTTTTCTGGAGTTTTTTATCAGTTGTATAAGCAATGCGCGGCCATAGGTTGTGTTTATACTATTTGACAAACTAGCATAAACTTGGTTTCACCCAATTGGACAGAAACTGTTAACCGTTTGCATGTATGTAGTAGTACGGATATTGCTTCATACATAACGTATATGCACAGTATATGCAGGAGTTGGATATTCTGCAAGTCACCTATGTATGCGCCGAGGCGTTAATATACCGTAGAATTCGTCCGATAAGATAGTAATATTGTTTAAGACAGTAACCGTGAATAGGACGGTGGCACAATTCGGCTGCAAAAGACAATAAGACTTGCTAGAAGGTTCGCAATTCCAAGAGGTGAAGGTTTTGTTATGTTTGTCTCTAACCTTATCTTCACTACCAAAGTACATCAACAACAATGCCACCAAAACGACCTGGTCCCAGAGTTGAGAACACTGTCAAGCGGCCTCGTTCACAGTTCCCTTTGACCAGGACTAGCGCATCTGGATCAGAACAGGTAGTAGAAGTGACTACAACTGAAGAAGATTCCAATGAACTAGCAGAAATAGGTAGCTAGATATAGAGTAGTATAAGACAATAACCGTATGCAAGACAGTAACTGTATTTAAGACAGTAATCGCGAATAGGGCGGTTAGGATGCCTGAGGCAAAACCAACGTACTGTGTTTAAGACTGCAGGCTTATCGGACGAATTCTACGGTACCTCAGAAAGTTGTGGAAGCACCCAAGCTTTTTCTGTTCTACATAAACCGATCGACAGGAGACATTGGGGAATCTAGACGCGTATTGTCTACTGTAACTAGGGGCTGTTAGCACCAATGTCATGCATTTTTTTTAGAGGACAATTTTGGGTCTGTGGAAAAGAAAAAGATCTCTGATAACATAAGGCAAAAAAAAAAAAAAAAAAAAAAAGTAAAAAAAGGAGGGGAGGGGGGGGGGTCTTATTCCACTCAGGCTCAGGGTAATAAATGGTTCTGATGCAAGCTTGTCACTAGAGCTGAGTTCATTATGAATGAGATTACCTATTATAAAAATCTGTAAATGAACCTACATATATGCATACGTTGCTTTGTTTAGGGATATGAACGATAATGTAAGTATGCATATATAGTGCGGCTAAAATATATCTAAACAAGAATTCTACCTTGCATTACCGTAGTTCCGGGTAATGGTGATTAGGCGTTGCTTAGGGTGTGTCTGTCCTGTACAAGGCACCTGTAACTTGTTTTAGCAGTGTGTCTTTGTGTCTTGTGTGTCCATATCCAGGCAGCTGTAATATGAGTTGAACCAGGAGTACGTACTGTATGTCTGTACTCTAAATTCTACATGTACCGGTATGGCATTTATCCGTGACATTGAAGGGTACTCAATCCAGGCTAAACTAAAGTCGTTCTAATCCCTCTCTTAGACTGGGGCCCTGTAATTAAAGTTTCCATATCCAGGTAGGCATGGAGATCTAGATCTCAGATTCCGCTTAACATTGGCTATGTACTACCTACATATGTATTCGTGGAAATATCATGTTCCCTGGTCTATGCACGACCATCCCTTTTTGATATTTGCCGTAGATCAGGACTCCAAGTCCTGACAGGGACAGAGACAATAACCTGGTTTGACTGAAGCGCTAATAATTGTTATTGTATGTTTAGCGAGTAATGGGGGTTATCCTACTTGCGGTAGCCTTCCCCGATCTATAATCTATGCAGGCCAATGGCGTGTAAAAACTGGAGTTTGTAAAGGGTGTAGAGACTATACTTCCTACAAGTGGGATATTCTTCGGTTGTATAATGCATTTCGTGCATTCGAGTCGAGAAGTCTTTTTGGATCGAGTGAGGTTTGATTTCTTTGAAAAGGCTGGAGGAAGGAATAGTTTCTACTTGAACCTTTTATCAAAAAGGACCTTGCTATAATTAATGCGTTGTGTAAAAAGAACAATAGGGCTCACCATTTAAATAGCTTGGTTATATTATATATGCAAGTTGAGGGTAATTTGGGAGTTGCAAAGTGTATTTCGCTCTGATCGAAAGTATATCTGGCACGAAGGTCGACGAATACGCCATGGGCCAATCTTGCCTGACGATTACCATTTGAATTGTCATATATGAGACTGTTTAAACTCTTTGTGAAGAAATCTGCGCACTTCTCACTTTATGAAATCAAGCTTGTGGTAAGTAGATTGCCTAAAAAAGGAAAGAAAGATTAATAGAAGGGCCGTAGCCCGATACATATAAGTATATCCTTCGATCCGGTCACGGAATAAGAGAAGTAAGCAACATTCCATGATACCCAAGTGGCAATCCGTATCGGCATATCTTTTTCCCCCATACTGCATGAATCTCATTCCTCCGACTGACATCTTACCTGTATTCCCCACAACCAGCATATACTCAGCTGCAGGATTATCCCATTCCAACACATCCGGCATTCGTTACATTGAAGAGAGTAGAAAATGGAAGAAGAGCCATAACTTAACTCCTGCATTTTCTTACTTTTGGCCGAATCAATCCTGAAAGACAAGCGGACCCCTCTCATATTCTATTCACCGCTGTGCGACAGATCACCGATTAGAGATTTTATCAAGGATTGTTTAATGTATATACTTATGAATGAACGAGAACATGGCAGACTAGACTTCCTCTGGCTACTTAACGCCTCGGGACTGGACCTGAATCGGCATAAGTGACAATATCTTGGCATGAGATCAACGGCAAGTTCGGCCGCGGCACTTTTAAACTACTAAGTCCCCGTGACTACTACTTAACATCTGCGGCTCCGTAGATGAGTCTTACTTAGTCTCGACCTCTACCCACCTAGAACTAGTGTGTACATGCCGTAGCCTACTCGAAGCATTCTCTCCGAGCTCTGCTAAGCTAAGCTTGCACACTCTCTGAGGGTCTGGGCACTGGAGATAAAAGTCCGTCTAACCCGTCTTAAAAGCTCCATTCATTGCTCGCAAATGCAGAGCTTGCATCATGTTTTGCATTTGAAATACATCACAGTGCATATATGCATCCCCAGTCACGTATAAGCCTTGTTTTGAGGCTTAGGGTAATCTTCAGCAAGTCATCACTTGCTGGCAGAGTAGGCTAAGTTAGGTGAATTCGGATGTACCGACGGCTCAAATGGTTAACCCCCCCCCCCCTTCTTCACAGCAATACAACAGTCCGCAACCCTAAAAAAAGCCAGCAACCGCAACAAAAATGGCTAGGCCCTGAGACTCTATTGCATAAGGCAGTATATGCGGACGGTGCTCGAAAAAATGCACCACCCGCTGCTGCTAGATCGAGGAGCAGATATCAATTGCCGGACTATTTACTTACGTAATTAATATAAGTAGTACATTTAACGCAATTTTTTCTCGGGACTCTCTTGAAGTCAGTTTACTCTCTACTGGTATTCATTTTGACTCTATACTACGTAGTTATTGTACTGTTATTGAGTCTCTCTAATTACTGGTGAGACTAGTTCGTTTTTATGGGTACCTTTTGCTTTCCCCCCCACCATTCCTGCTCTTCTTTCAGGGTAATGCGCCCATGAGGAAACAACCTGAACAAAGGTTTAGGGTTACTAATCCATTTATGTGCCTATACCTTTTCTTATTTTTTAGTATTTTCTAGCTGATGAATTAACTATATAGTAAGTACTACCAAGATAAGCCCTCAAGGAGATACCTAATGAATCCTCAAAAGACTACAGATGGTAGGTAGGCTTGTGTTGGTCGCCATGCCATAAAAGTACAATGCATTCGGGGGCGAACTCCCCGCCGGAGCCGCTTGAAAAACACCAACCACATAATTATATAAGTCTATATCGACAAACCTCTTACTGGCCTAAACGTCACAGAGCTGGAAAACTAGCTTCACGGAAGTTTGTATACCTAGAACTCCCCAGATCTGTGCTGACTATGACGAGCAGTCATCTAGATGCAATATTAATAAACTTAATCCACATCGTAAAAAGTTTCAGAAACCAATGACCCAGTGAAGGCACCAGGGAAAGTAGAGCCATAGAGCGCATTAATATTAGGTTGTTGGGTTGCTAAAGCACTTATAATTTAGTCTCTGTAAAATATCAGACTTTTGTTAGCAACAAGCTATTGTGCAGTCCAAACCGTCCAATGTGCCAACCAGACTAACCTCCAGTAGTCACCCGCACCTAAACCCACTCCCCATATATGAGGGCCGGTTAGCCCGGTTGGCAGAATCCCCTCCACAGTAGGATGGCTGATGTAGCCTCAGCCCCTAGCCATACTCATACTACATAACCTAATCAGAGAAGCATCTCTAATTTCATTCAACGTCCTCCCCGCTCACCCTTCCCGTAGCCCGCAAAGACTCAGCTTATTTCTCCTTTCCCCCCTAAAAGAAGCACCCGCCAAGCATTCCGGCTTCGAAAAGAATCTGATAAGGACTTCAATTCTTAGAGAACCCCTCAGGTTTAATAAACCTGGTAGAAGCCGTAACTGATAAGTAAAGCATCGACATTGATATCTTTTTCTTGAAATAAGACTCCTCTAGAGTCACATGAGAACATGTTCTATAAGCCCGACAACAAAGCATCAAAGCAAATTCCAGCATAGATACTCCACTAAACTCTCTATTCATTTCCGTGACCCACTCAACAGCTATTATCTAATTTCTCTAGTCCTGCTGCTGAAACCCATGACTCTGAGAGTATAAGAGCTTATCCACAGCTTATCAAAGTAATCCGCTAGAGGAAAGGAAAAAATATCAAAAGCGAGAAATAAGATCTCATCATCTTCTCCTAAAGGTCTTTCACAAAGAAATATGAATGTAATACAATGCTCGAATTGAAATAAGATAGCATCAAGCCTCAAAGTATCTACAGAGAATGTCGTGAAAATAAAAGGTGTAATAGGGGTATAATAAAATGCAATAAGAAGCCTAGCCTCCAGTTCCCCCAGCACAAGACAAGTTTATCGAACGATGTACCGCAAGTCCAAGAAAATTCATCTTATATGTAGTAAGGAAGGAAAGACGCAAAAGGCGACTCTTTCGGCACCTGAGCAGCGAAATATAGAACGCAAACAAAATAAAAAGAGATCACTAAATATTTAATCAAGCGTTCACATGACTTCGAGTATTGCTGCAAGTAGTATTGCCATGGTCAAGACTGCATATCCACTAATTGCTAATAAGGGCGTTGCAGCGTTCTTATTTGTGCTTTCGACTTTACCATATGTTTGATTCACAGTCTTGTTTTTGCTGGCATCTTGACTGAAAAAGTAGGGCCTTTGACTAGGGTCATTCCCTCCGAAGATTGGCGGCCCGTTTTGGTCAGGAACTTCACAGATAGCGTTTGATGCACTTGAATTTTTGCACCTAACAGCATAGTCCTTCATCCTTTCCTCGCTGGAAGTATTGAAATACGCCTTGACGTATTGTACCAGCATGAATGCATCTTCTATGGGGGGCCCACCAGACCACAGCTTATTCCCATTGCTCCAGTGTGACAGTATTATCTTCCCTGGCACAGAAGGTATATATTCCTCCTCCGTCATATCCGTTAGCCATTGTCCATCAGCATAGAAGGAAACTCTATGAGGCTGCCAATCAAAGCGGTATTCGTGGACTGCTTTATCTGCCTCAAATGGAAGTTGGATGACTTTGAATGTCGGTGTACCACTGGCATCCCCTCCCTTACTCAGAGAAGAGTGCAGAACCAGATTAACCGGGGAGGTTGTGTCGTTCAATTGAGACGAAAGGAACTCTATGTCGATCTCTTGAGTGTCGTTAAGGTACCTATTTCATGTTATCGATTCAGTCCAGTGGAAGATTTGACAGAGGAGATATACCAAAAGAATGCTCCGCATGTGCCACTGATACCTGTCGTCTTAATTCCCGCCCTGAAGGAGCCGTATATCATGTCGGCTCGATAGCTATCTGCTTCGACAATACTGACGTACTGGTCTCCAGGCTGGAGCTTTCTCACGTAGAGCTCCAAGCCTGCCTCCCTACCCAGAACGCCTTCATCAGACACAGCAAGGTCCTTAGCTGGATTGGAGATTGCATTTCCAGGAACTGTCATCCGGCCGTATGGTCCCCGAGAGACACTCTTGTCAATCTTCCATTCTTGAAGGACCCAATCCTTATCAGCTCTGATGTCCTTGAGCGTCGTAAAGTCGGATTCGAGAATGTCGGTAAAGAGAGTATGATCTCGTTCATCGGTCGGATTGACGGAATAGCCGCATTCGCAATCGGCTGCGAGATTGCATGTTAGAGTTACTGTCAGATGCATGAGGGATGGCATATATGGACCATGTCCGTATTAAGACTAACATACCAAAGACAAAGCGTGCAAGACCTACCAAGGCCCCTAAGAGATAAGCCTTTGGTGAAAGACACGAGAAACGCATTCTGAAATCCGTAGAGCGTATGAGAGGGACTGGAGGGAGAAAAGAAAGAACTCGATTCTATGCAGAGCTCAAGCTAAGAGGAAACGAAGAAGGTTGCTGTAGTATATCAAGAAAAAAGGTAGTGGAGTTCCCCACGCATATCAAGGCCAGTCTAATAGCTCATGAACAGTCTTGGAGGCCGTAAGTGACTCTCCTCTCCCACAGGCCACTCCAGTATTTCCTCCAACCTTTACGCCGTTCAATATTCTGCAAGGCGTGAAAGCCACCCTGAGGAACGAATGTGAATAAGCTGAGGCAAGAAAGGAAGAAGCAGTTCTCCACCAAAGGAAGGAAGAGGGCGCCTGGAAAGCTAGGTGTCTAGGACGCGTAGAAAGACCAATAATGGCAGGCTTGAAGCCCAAAATTCTTTCACCTCGCGTCAAATTTCTTGTCAAAAGTACTCCGGCACATAAGTAAGAGAAACGAGGAGATAGGGGGTGAAGCAGAAGAACATCTTGCAGCATTTTCCAAATGTGAGTGCTTCATACCTAAATTAATTAAAAGACGTTCCCAATATACACCGGAGTACGGATCCTCCAACGGCCAGGCAGCCAAGGAGATGAGGAGATAATCACCTGGACTATGTGCGTGCATGGAGGGTGCAGAAATGCATTAAGCAAGGCACCCAACTGGCAGTTCTGGGGTAATTTCATCTTATGGATATCTGCGGCTCGTATCTTCAAGCCACAGATCTGACGGGTCAGTGGGAGGTGTCACCCCAAACCTCACATGGTCCTGTAAGGGATAGAATTGCGTGAAACCACACGATTGCTCTGGACTGGACTGACTACAGCGGGTGAGTACAGATCATTCCATTTTGCGGGGGCAGAGACTGAAAGGCTACTCCGTACTGATGCGTCCGAAATGAGGAAATTGCAACGTTGCACACCCAGCGAACGGCTTTAGAGAGAGAGGCTCTTTGATTGGATACCAGTGTTAGTGATCGCGAAAAAAGTACCTGATCAAACTGCCAGCAGGGGAAGTCCCAAATTCAGAGCTCAGGAGTGGATATCATGATCAAGCTTTCGCACTTGATGGTACGTGACTAAAATGCGGAAGTATGTACAAAATTGCTTCTTCTGGCTAGGATTGGCCAATATATAACGACATGGGTACTGGTAATGCTCGGTAACGATACTTGCAGTAATTAATATCGCGGTTCTGAAATTGCATTGGCGTACTAGAAGAATTCTTTTTGCCGGTTGCCTTCCGCACATAAACAGACGGACAAGATGGTGCATACACCCAGGCGCACAGTTCCACGCTCTTACCCACTACTTTCAGATATCGATGAAGAATGCGAAAGATCAAGACACTGAAGCAGCTATTTCTCTATGTATCCCCAAAACTGCGAAAGTGAGACATTGCCAGCACACCACTAGCATAGGTAGGTACCTACTGTACCTACCGTAGAGACTCGAGTTATACAGTAGCGCTCTCACTTTACATATGCGTGGACACGTAGATCATAAGCCATGGCTGTCCTGAAACATATCAATTTGAGCGCGACTAAAGTTCAGTACGAAGAGTAAATCCTTTGCTGCAAAGCCTTTAATCTGAAGCTCATGATCTCTACTTCCATCCACTGGAAGAGTAACTCCCAGGTCCCGGAATGCCATCTGAATCATAGCTTCTTTATCTTTGCAAAATTGAGACCATGCAGGGCCGACAACTTGAGTTCCAACTGACCAGACAAGACCAGGATTCTCGCACTCCTTGTTGTCAATGTAGACTTCTGTATAGTCTCAGAGGTACTGCTTGAATGGCTAATTGGTTGTAGTGTCGAGTGGCTGGATTAATCCAGTACATCCACCAGGAATTAAAGGAGGTGTAATATTTGCTGACTGTAGGCCCTGTAACATGTTGGGAGTGAAGGACCACTACCAAGAGCTGGTATAATTTCCTCTGCAATAGATTTAAGAAAGAGGTCCTCATTATTATAGGCTGTTGGATTAAATTCCACTGTAATGTCAGGATAGTATAGATGACCCTCTGTCTTCTTGATTGTAGCTTTTGGTCCAGTAGTACCAGCAAATATTAGTTTCGGTCTAATATATGACTTCCCATCAGTAAAGATATAAGATAAGAGTAGCTTGTCGTTTATCCCATCCTGATCGAGCTGTCTTTCCAGAGATGGTAGTATTCCCAGTAAAGTCATAAGTCCGACCCTCTAAGTACTTAAATGGTATTGGAGTCTCATCAATGTTGAGGATATTGGAGTAGTGATATTATCCAATATCAGAAGTTGTAAGGGGTCAAATGTGTTTATTGGTAAGGAGTTGTGTTGGTTGAAGTTTAACCAGCTCAATATGAGACGGTGATACTCATCTGGTATACGGGAAGCTTTCTTTGTAAGGACTCGACATGAGATAGCCCATCGGTATTAGAAACCAAGAAACCAGCCGGTAGAAAATACGAAGAGTCCTATCACAACTTCTGGATGTAAAGATCTATTTAGACTGCCTCCAAAACCACCCACGTCTAACCAATTTTCCTTTCTCTCTACACTGAACAAATGATTGGAATAACTTTGCTTCCATTTCGGGCCAGAAGCAGCGCCATATAATATTCTTAGTATGATAGCATCCTCCTTTTATCTCCTGTATCTTCTCTTGATTGCGATACCAGAGTGAGATTGTACTCTAAGGGATTTTAAAGTAACTAGCTGCCTCAATTTGATTTGGAGACCAGTATTATTCAGTGATATCACATATGATCCGATAATGGATCATAAACATCAACACTTCAATTTTTTTTAGCCTTGCTATAGTTCCTCCTTACTCGCTGTATTGGACCGAGACGATGGTGGAAGACTTTCTGAGCTAATGGCTTTGGTTTAGGCCCATATCGAGTTGTAAGCTTTTGGGAAGCATGCCTCCTGAAACTGCCTTGACTTTTGTAGCTATATTCACTGACAGTGCTTGTAGAGGCTTTCTTGATGGCATTGTGACGCGTGGATAATTACAGTACCTACCTACATTCCTATCTCCGACGTTCACATAACAATGAGCACGGGCATGTCTCGCATATGTCGTTCACATCGCATATGTATGTGATAGCGCTACTATATAACTCGAGTCTCAACGGTACATGCCTGGCTGATCACTTCTCCACTCTACTTTGTGAATCGGCTCGCATGGCCCCCATGCTTCCGAGATTGCCGCGAGGGGGTTAACCTTGAAGGCCAAGTTGGAACTTGCCGGGTTTGTGACCCTGCGCTGAGTAGGTTCAGTTTGGACCAATTAGCGAACGAGCGCAAGACTCGCGACCAGTGGAAAATAAAACACTTCTAATTCAGAGGTTAAGTAGCAGATGGTCACCCTCAATGTGAATGTACCTACAATTTCGATAATTGCGACTCAAGACGGCAAACGTTTTCTCAGACAAACCAAGTGCAGTGTTGGGACATCGACGCCTAACTAGCTACCGGTAGGTCTCAATAACAATAACTTGTGATGTTACCTTTTGGTGCGATATTGAGATGTAAGGGAGGAATTAAATTTCATTTATCGCCAAAAGTCGTCTAGATCAACTCAAGTTAGGGTCAAAGTCTCGCAAACCACCATCAAGAACTGTGGAGGGTGTTGTGCCAACTACATCAAGAAAATATCTAATTATCGGAAAAGTTGGAACATCTAGATGCGTATGCAGATGTGCGTCGATAATAAACCGTGATGGTGGGACTCGGGGAGAATGGCCGGATTTCTCCTCTATTGAAAAATTCCATAGTTCTAAAGGAGACTCAATCTTACCCGGCCAACGACATCCTATTATTTTTGCATTCGAATGGGCATTCGCTTCGAGTCATTTTTCAGTAGCAAACCTCCTACCTGAAAGTCGCCTATGACACTATGATTAGGGCATAGAATAAAGACTCACTCATTCCAACAACAGCAATAGGCTCCTGGCACTCCCCTTACTGACGGTTACCAAAGTTGTGTCCATGATAAATATTGGAAAAAAAATAAAGACACCCTCAACCACTGTTGAGTTCTGTAGAGAATGGAGAGAGCCGAGGTTTAGGAAGGAAACTAATGAGGTCTGCTGGCCGCGGCCGAGTTCCGCAATGTCAATTATGCGATTGTCCAGGTCGCAAGACCTTGTTTTCGGGGAGAGCACTTGAACAATTCAAGCAAAGGACCATACTTATTGGGTGTGGAAGCCAGATTAATATTTACAAATTATGAAAAGGCTCAACTGAACGAAGAGGTTCCCATGCTGAGTTTATAGAAACTGAAGATAAGCGGATTAGAGGGGGTGAAGACTCAAAACTTGTGTCTGAATACTCAACGAATATATTAAAAGTCTTGCCATCAATCCGTTTAATCAATAAAATCTGTTTTGGAAGGACGGTATAAGTACGCAGCGTCGAGTTCGCGAGACTGAACCCATGCAATGTATTATACGTATTGGTCCTGAAGCTTCTGTCAAAAATAACACCTTGTATTATCATCATCATCATCATCATCATTATTGTTATTATTATTATTATTATTATTACTACTACTATTATTACATGATGCTAGACCCACCCATCGCCCACCCCCGGTGCGCTTTTATACTAGTTGTTCACGTTGACTGAATTTCCCTGGCTTCAATACTACTACAAAAGGGCTTGATATACCCCTGCGGCACCTATGTACACGTGCATTTATTTGATTAATTCATGTGGTGGCGGGAGTGATATCCCCACCTCTCCACAGGTGAAAGAGTTTTGGTAAGTACTTTAACATGCCCCTTCCCCCCCTCCTCCTTCCCTTCCCCGCAATACATTCTAATACGAATTCCCCCCCCCCTCCCTCCCCCTATAAACGAAAAAGAGAACTTCGACTCAGACTGGCTCACTTAAAGCTTAAAGGCCTGCCTAGAAATGCATAGTTGATATCTCGGCTGTCGTTGGTTTTTCCATACCTTTGGGTTTGTATAACACGGGAGGAACTGCAATGCAAAGATGATTAAGAGTTCTCTCTAATTGGCTTTATTTTTTTTTCGCTGCTACCCCCCCCTTTTCTTTTCACCAACACCTAATAACCATACGTACAGTTATAGGTATATGTTTATATACATACTTTCCCCCGTTTAATATCTAATAAGACTAGAGCAGTCTCAGCCCTGCACACAAAGTGCGAATACATGCATTAATCCCCCTCACATCCCCCCCCCTCCTTCCTCTTCCATCCATCCGTCTATCCATCCCCATAGCGTCGACACGTAACCAACGCAAACCCATTTCCCATTTCGACTCGTATATCTATCTATCCATAAAAGTAAAAGCAACTCTATCCCACACAGTCTCCCCCTCCCCACGTGAATCCCCCCCCCAAAAAAAAAAAAGCCCCGGATCCCATAGACATAAACCCCATGTAATTATTTAATAGAGTGATTTAGCTAACTTTCTTGTTATTAAGTGTATGGTTACTAAGCAGATATATACCAAAAGTAGCGCTAAGTTTTCACTATCATTGAAACATTCATTGCCCCTACGGCACGCTAACTGTAATGCACTCTGTAAGTGTAAGGAAGATTTTGATCGTAAGAAGCCATATCTCAAAATTCAATGAGTTGCGATAACTGTACAAGGCTGGAAAGCGAGTAGAAGAGAGGGGTAGTCTTAAGGTTTATGTAGACCTCAAGGTTAGGCTATTTTTTATTTAGGTTGCTATGGTAACCTCGGAAGTTGTCGAGTTACTATGGCAACTTAACAAAAAAGTTAATAAGTAAGTTACTAAATCCCTCTAATGTAGGCAGGGACAACATAGTTGCGAGAGGGTTGGTTGGTGGGTTAAGATACTATCAATATCATCGTCATCGTCATTGATATACCCTCGAGTTAACAACCCCCTACCTCCCCAAAATCAATAAGCTTAAGGCAGCTCAATCATGGTGGGAGAGAGTGGATAGTGTCCATCCTAGTGTATGGTGAATGCGACTATACATTTCATTAGTTGCCTCCCTATTCCCAAAAAAATCTTCCTAACAAGCCAAAAGAGAGAGAGCATGTATGGATTTAAGGTTTCCCATATCATTGAAGCTATTCAAAACTGAGACTGTGGGGCCTTGATAGTGGAGGATTAAGTGGGTACCGCCGCTCTTTGAATCCACTTTTATATTAGAAATATATATATATATAAATAATAATAATAATAATAATAACAATAAGGCATCTCATTCATTACCCTGAAACTGACCTTCCCCAATCTCTTTCCCCTTCTTCCCCCCAACAAAAACCATGCACACAGTCGAAGCGATGCTTGGAAATACTTACACACACTCTCTCTCACTCATATACTCACACATACACTCTCATGCCCAAGTCCTAAAATAAAAACTTGAATGATGTGAATAGCTATACTAATCAACATCACATCACCACATAAATAACAAGCACATATCTTAAAATCTTAGAAAATATTCCCCCCCAAAAAAAACACAACACTACTTCTAAATTTATATAATACATACTAGTAACTTTCTCCCCCCCCACCCACCACACCCCCAAGTCAAGGTAAGTTTAACTTACTAAACGTTGTGGTAGCAAAGCAAAAGTCTTACACAGGGATACTTTTTGACTTTTTTTATTTATTTTTATTTTTATTCTCGATGAATTATGGTGGTAGTGGTGGTGTTGGTGGTGGTTGTTACTTTATTTACCAAATCTCCTTATCAAATAATGATGGCAAACACCCGATATTACCCTGAAAAAAAGAAAAGAAAAGAAAAGGGGGTACGTTTCATCACGTGTTTCTACATTTCCAATTTTTCTTTTATTCTTCTAACTGAAATACATAAAATGATCTTTTAAAGCCTCCCTTTTTTTTTTCTTCTAGAGAGCGAGATGAGATGAGACATAGGCATGCTCTTTGTTTATGATATTTTTATTGCCTAGCTAGCTTATGTCGGCCCAGCACAGCACAGTAGACTGGACAACATAAAAGCCATCCAAAAGCAAATGTATACATATACATCATACTGCCTAACTCCATTCACACCGAACCACATCCTCCCGCCATCCACCTGCCTTCCCACAGTCTATTCATCCCCCACTCATCCTTCCCGACCCCACATACTTCACCGCCCTCCCCCACTCCCCAACAACCTCCCGAAATCCGGACTAACAACAAACTTCCCCCTTACCTGCCCCAAACTCCAAACTCCCCCAACCATCTTTCCCGTCTTTGGATCCATCACACCCTTATGAACCAACCCCAGCACGCCTCCCTCTTCCTCTCCTTCCTCCCCCGTGGGTGGTGTCCCTTCCGTTGTTCCTGTCCCTGACCCCTCCTGTGTCCTTTTCGGGGTGGGATTCATAACCACTACATCCTGTAAAAACTCGCACTGCATGCCGCGGGTGACAGTCATTTCTATTGGTTGTGCAGTACCCGCTAGGGCGGAGGCTGGAGTTGGGGTTGGTTGTAAGGTAGGCTGATTATGTGAGGAGGGTGATGATAATGATAATGATTGTGGTGGCTCTGGATTGCCCCATAATATCGATACCCGCCCCGAGCGATGAACCCTTAGCTGGCCTACTACTCCCTGCGGTAATACCTGTTTCTCCACGGCCTTCGGGTCCAGTGGGACTTTCTTCTTCCCCGCACCTGGCTTTTTTTGCTCCGGTTTAACTGGTGCATCAACATCTACTACTGCAGGGGCCCCATCACCCAAGCCTACTGCAGGAGGCTCAATCCTCTCTAACGGCGGTATCACCGTCGGGAACTGAAAAAAAAACAAATCCCCATTCTTAATTCCCTCTAAATCCCCCGCTGCGGCACCTTCATCCTCTACCCCACCCATCACTCTAGGAGTACTCATCCCCAACTCCCTCAACGTCGCCAACCGATCCTCCTCCTCCATTTTAACCTCCATTTCCTCCTCCGGACTCAGTACATGGCTGTGGGTTCTCCTCCTCCCCACACCAGCGCTCTTCCCCCGACTTTTCCGCTTTGTCTCCGGAGATTGTGATGGTTTGAGGGTGATCTTTTTCGACAGTTCAGGTGACGGCGGACAGGATGATATCGGGTGTTGTGGAGCTCCAGATGCATCAATGTCTATAGGAGGGCCGCTGGCTATAGCCATATCCCAATCATCTACAGCTTCAGCTTTCACTTTGACTTCGACATCCTCTTCTACTCCTCCACACACACCCTCCAAGTCAAGGAAAAATCTAAAAGTTAGAAAAAAAAAAAGGAAAAAAAGGAAATAAAAAGCAAGCAAATAACGTAGTGTACATACCTCCGACTTCGACCTTAATTTTCCTTCCTCCCAAAACTCCCTTACCTTTTTTCCCCGTCGTCTCTGGGTCCTTGAATATTGGAATCGCTCGCTCCTTTTCCTCATGCCTATACCTCTCCACCCTTAGCGGGAACATAGCTGGCATCTTCGCGCTCTTCACCACAACCTCCCCATCACCCTCATCCTCCTCGTCCCCAGAGTCCACCAGATCCTCAATCCTCTCTACGTTCACTTTCGGGCCACCATCACTTTCCTCGTCGGTTTCCGAATAATAATCCGGATCGTCTCTTTCACTCTTGACCCGGGCCTCGCCGTCATCGATGGTTATCCCGCGGGATTTTTTTGATTTTGATGTTGCCGCACGGAGCTCGACGCCACGCTCGTGAATGACCTTGCTTCGGCCACTGGTGACGCTGCCGAGGGCAAAGGGGCCGCTAGCGGTGCTTGTGACAGCTTGGTAACCACCTGCGTCGGCACTACCCCGTCC
The DNA here is from genome assembly GCA_003788615.2 of Terfezia boudieri ATCC MYA-4762. NCBI lineage: Eukaryota > Fungi > Ascomycota > Pezizomycetes > Pezizales > Pezizaceae > Terfezia > Terfezia boudieri. The sequence continues at coordinate 2,436,518 of ML121527.1, read as the reverse complement.
GCGACCACGACCACGGCCTCCTCTGCCTCGACCACGGAAATTGCCACCGCCGCGGGGGTCGCGAGAGGAGAAGCCACCTCGAGTGGCGGTGCTGCTAGGTGCTCCAATAGGATCGGTGTTGGGATTTGAAATGCTAGAGGTGGCTGCGACAGTGGCTTCGAGTTTGGCTCGTTCTCTGTTGTGGGGATGGGACACTCAGTCAGCTATCTTTCTTCTCTTCCAATTCGATATTATCTCACCCTCCATCTCCACCCAACTCTCACTTTCCCACCGGTGAACGATAAACTTACTCCGCAGTCTTCCTCACCACCGCTTTCGGCTTAAACCTCAGCGGCGCCTTCCCCCTCAACCCTCCACCTCCACCTCCTCCACCACTACCATCTCCTCCTCCACTACCACCTCCTCCTTCCGGTGTACTCGGTGCCGGAGTCCCACTCGCACTCCCAGACGTAAGTTTCAAGCTATCGAGTCTTCCGACTGGAGGAGCGATTGACCGAGTTGTAGCTGCTGCTGCCGACGACACTGCCGAGGACTCGCCGGCTGGCGTGGTGGACCCTTCGATGGATGCCGGTGTAGAGGCTGCTGCTGCACTACCTGTTGTTGCTGCTGCTGCTGCTGCTGTTGCACCACCCCGCCCACCCCGTCGGCCGCCGGGGGGAGCTCTTGGTTTGACTTGGAGTTTTGGAGGCATGGTGTGTATCAGACAGATGATGGAAATACAATGAAGGGTACCTGGACAGTGACCGTACAATATCGTCTGACCACCCAACAAGTAATCGTCCGTTGTTGAAGTTGAATCTACGTCAAAACACCGCCCGCCTGTCGCGCTCTTCACCACCATCGACGCCAAACCTAGAATTTTAAGCCTCCTCTTGGCCTTTCACGTGACTATAAGCCACAGGAACCCTGCCCCGCCAAGTCCCCCCAGCGCATTCACCAAACGGGAAATTGGCAACGACACCTCTTGGCGACCAGGGTGCTCTCCTGTCCGACCACCACCACCACTCACAGTCACACAGAAGAGAAATTGCAACAGCCTCCGCCCCCGCTGCAGCTGCGATCGAGGGATCGGCTTTCTAGAATATTCGAAAAGCCCCATTCATGGAAAAAAATAAAAAAATGTAGCCCTCTCTTTCTCTCGCGTCCACTAATAAAACTTCGAAAAACAGATTAAGTTCATCGTACGTGGCCAAGGTTAGATACAAAAAAATTCTGATATGTCACTAAACAATCCGAGGGGTTTGAGGTTTGTGGCACGAATAGAATCTCGATCGATCACTTTTTTTGGAATTAGAACTAATATCGATCCAATTACATTACTTACCCTTAGTTACATTCCTACCAAGCTAATATAGTTATATCATGCATCCATTGCCCCCCACACCAGACACACAACCCACACAACCAACATAATCCACACACACCCACACAAAACCCAACACGCTGTCCTCATCCATGTCCCATTGGCTAGAGCTTATGGTTGTACCGGGATTATGTACTAATATAGTTCCGCTATATGATGTAACTCTATTCTCGTGAACCATGGATCATCCGAAGAAAAGAAAAAAAAAAAAAAAAGAAAAAAAAAGCCGCTCAGGTTGACTGACGTATGAGAAAGTGAACTGATATTTTGTATCTCTGCGATAGCTGCAATTGGAGGGTACACATGCCTACAATAGCTTACTACAATAGCTCGGTACTTTCCAGGCCAGGAGGTGGAGGGGCGACATTGGAAAAAAAAAAAAAATGAAAAAAAATATGTTTTCGCTTTGCGGGGTAAGTAACTTAAGCTCCCCCCCCCTCCCCTCCATATATATAACTACCCAACGAAACTGTCTTCACCTTCTCATACCCCCGGATCCGGCCCCCCCCAAACCCCCCCAAACACCTCATCGCCACCAGCAATCAATCGCAAACTTATCCGTGGCCACTGTATATATACAACTCAGGCATGCATACGATACATACAATACATACAATAACATACATACAATAACATACATACATCATACATACATACATAAGTACATACATACATAAGTACATTCATACATGGTAGTACCTGCACCCGCCAGCATATCTCCTCCGGAACCACATACCCACCTCACCCACTCACTTTGAAAAGGCCAAAATGAAAAAAAAAAAAGGTATGATAAAGCATGATGCATGCATGCACGTCTGACTCGCAACCTCATGCATTAGGGCCACTCATGACAGCGGATAAGGAACTTCCCGGGTATATATATGTATGGGGGGATAATATGGTTATATGGTAACCTATATGGGCATTCGACTGGGTCTCAACAACATGCGGCTAAAGCTTAAGCTCAAACCCTCCTCCCCCTTCGCAGCTAACTGTATAGTTGGGCTTGCGTACCGAAGAAAAGGTTCCATATGTATGCATAGTCAGCTGCTACGTACGTGAGCCAGTCAGTATGTAGAACCGCTATAATTAATTATAACCATACTTGCAAGGCCGGATCTCCGGGAATCAACCCTAACCTTAATACAGTACAAGTGACCTCGCGAATCCGGGCCCGAGTCTGAGTCTCGGCATCCCGAGCCCGCTTGCTCACATGACCCCGCACCACACAGAACCTCCAGCCACAATCCCAGACATTGATACTTGTAACCCTGCTCGTATTCCATGTGTATAAAGATTCTAAAAACCCAACCAACAACCGACCGACCTAACCAAATCATCATCAAAAACAATAAACGATCAGCACACATACAAAGAACAGAAAACCACAATTATCTCAACCCATCTACCCTGTCCACCTCATCTTCATCACCCTCAATCTCTTCCATCCATCCACTCATCAATCAATCATCCCTCCACCCCCTCCTCCACCCAGATCCGGATATCCCGCGTATACACAACTTCATTGAGCAGAGCAGAGTCAAATTCCTCCCATAGAGCCCGGTTACCTCCCATAACCAGACCTACCTCCCATCCCGGCGAGGCAAAAAAAGTTATATATAGCCCAAGCATAACCAAAGAAAAAAAAATCAATATAACCGCCACAGCACCCTGCCACCTCCCAGTCATCAGTTGAGAAAAGAAAAAAAAGAATAAAATGTTAACTACAAAAGATATAAAAGGAAAACCCCCGTGTTTTTGGATTGATAGGAAAAGAGCAAGAGCAGAAAAATATAGAAAAAGAAACCATACGCTGAAAAACAAGAAAAAGAAAAGCAAGTAAACTTTTCACATAGACTGAAGAAAAACATACCTACCTCCTTCTTCTCCCGCACGTGCATCCAGCTTGCCTGTCGTCTCTCGAACTGCGGCCCGCGGCATTTCCCCAAAATATATTAACATCACCAATGAGATTACAAGGATTTCAAGGGCGCAGCGCGCAAGGACCAATACCAAATCCATTCACGCGGGACATGACGAAATAAGTAAGCCAACCGCCTTCCTACCACCTCCCCCCCGGTAGGATAAAACTACCTTGTCAGTTCACAACAAAAATAACAAATAAAACGCTAGCATGAAAATCAAACGCGGCAATTACATAAAAACGCACATGCCATCAATAACCTGGTATCTTTGAATCTCCAATCTTGTTTTGAATCCGAACTGAAAATTAGAACTGGATTAACCCTAGTGCTTTGTTGCAATCTTCTTCTTAGGCTTCACGGCCTTCTTCATGCCACCAGCTCCAGCAACGGCCCCAATTTTCTTGGCTGCGCCTGCTCGCCCCCTTCGCGTCCCGCTCTCATCTTCAGAGATGCATCCATCAATGCCAATACCGGCATCCTTGCATCTTTGGCATGGCCTTTGGCGATCACATCCTTTCTTGCTCTTCCTACATCGCTGGCACCGGGGCTTCGGCTTCTCAATGTCTTCCTCTTGTGGAGCCGCAACAGCCGAGGGGCTAAAGCTGTTAGTATGTTGGGAGATAATCCCAGAGATAGGTGTCGGAAGGCTGGAAAGGGAAGCAGTAGTAGATCTTGATTTTTGCGTTATTGATGGATTGGATGAGATCGACTGTGTTCGATGCAATGTTGGGGATGAAGGCGAAAGGGGCCCCTTCCCAATGGTGGTCTTTGTGTCATGGTTGAATAAGGTGAACAAAGTAGTAGTGGGCTTCGGTTTTGCCTTTGCTGTGATTTTGTGCACCGGCTTGACAATGCGACTGCCCTTCACTTGATTCAGAGGCTTGCTCTTTTCCAATCCCTCTGGGGCGAGCTTGTGCGCTCCATAATTCATACTGCTGAGCGGGCTTTGCTCTTCATCCACGTAATCTCCATCATCCTCTTCATCTTTCTCCGCAACATAGCTCTCATCCCCAGCATCATCGTTATCATACTCCTCCTCATCACAACTGTCGCCCCCATGATGGGGGTGCTGATAATGGTGCTGAGGTTGGTGCTGAGGTTGATGGTGTTGCTGCTGAGTATGTTGCCGGTGTTGCTGCTGGGTATGCTGCTGGGGCTGGTAGACTGGGTAGTGATATTGCTCCTTCTGCACAGTCTCCGGTGCTTTGCATTGATTCTCCTCATTATCACTTGGAATTGTAGAGTCATAGCTGGGAAGAATCTCGTTCAGCGACTTATATTTCTTCTGATTCCTTGGATAGCTAAGCTCCTCGTATTCCTCCACTGGAGGCGGTAACTCAGGAAGTTCAGTGGTATCGCTTCGAACTTCATCGCCTTGGTCCTCAGAACAACTTCCTGCATCGTCTGCCGTTTCATCATTCTGGGATGGCGAATTTGATGTAGATACCTCCCCTAAACGCATGAGCTGTAGAGCGACATCCTCATCTGAAATATCCGTAGCGATCGTTGGAGCCGGAGTCGGGAAATTTGGTCCGCTAGGTCTATTAGAGTAAAAAGAAGGCGGTGGATGACTGTAACCGTAAGAGTAGGGAGAAACACTGTTAGGGGTGTGTTGCTGGTAGTAACCGTATTGGTTGCTATGAGATGGAGTGGTTGTTTGTACGTTGTTCACGGGCCGTGTTGGACTATATGAAGCTGGATGTATTGGCTTGGAAAAAAGTGGAAGTTCCTGTACGCATTTAGCATAACTACCTTTTGGTCTCCTCTCATGAGCAGCAATACATACTGCGGAAGAGAACTTTGCTCGCTTTCTCCGGGAACCCTCTACTATATTATCAAGTGAAATATCCGCACTGGCGACTGGCTCCAACCTGTTTCCTTTGCCATCTGTTTGACTAGACTGCAGCAAATGCGGGTGTTGCTGATACAAGTATTCATCCACAAGCTCCTCCACCGGAGGGTGTGAATGCCCCGAAATCTGTCGCTTCATGCTCCTTGAATTCCCACCATTTGTAGCATTTGCACTACCACTCCTCCTACCCCGCCCTGAACTGGGACTGATACTTCTAGCATACTGCGACATCATCTGTGCCCGACTGGGGAGTCCGTACCCACTAATATGTCTTGATGGATGAGGAGCGTTAGTTTGAGAAGACGCAAAGGGATGTTGCTGGCATCTCAGATCAGGTCTCAGATGGGTGACCATGACAGTGAACTCCGGTGTTCGCATGCACTCTTCCAGTCCAACAGTCGCAAAACTCTGGTCGCCCTTCATATAGCTGATGGCATCGTTGGGGTGGAGCCCAAAAAAAGTTCGCACCAGGGTATCAACATCAACAGCAGTAAGAGTTGGGCGGAGTGCCAGGCGCAGGGGTATCCGAGCATGCGAATTACAATGAAAGAGGGTCTCTTTCGCCTCGTCAATTGGTGACAATTGCTGAAATTGGGCGACCTTGTATGGTGTTGACATGGGTGGAGTACGGTAGGGCCGGGTAGGAAGGTCTTCTGTGAGTAGGCCCGAGATTTCCATGGCGATCAAGAATGATGATAGCTGATATTTTTGGTGATGCTAAATGAGGTGAGGGGAGGGAGGGGGGGGGGCCGGTTTTCTCTAGATGCAGAGATATGAGGTCGCTGATAAACTAAATAACCAAGGATTGTAAGAGTGCGTTGGCACTTGGTTGTTAGCCTTGCAGCGCTGCACAGATCCTTTGCGAGGGGTGCAGCTTTTTCGAATCCTGTTCAATGGAGCCATGGTTAGCTGTCAATGCAATTCTGGTGGCCTCTAGGGATCGTTGCGGGGGATTGAAACGGCAGAATATTCAGCTTGCCAAATATAGCAAGACGAGAAAGCCACAGGAGTGTGAAGTGTCGCTCGCAAAATAACGCAAGTGAAACGGTAGCGAGGATAGTACATGTGCTAACCTAAGGGAATTGCAACTGCAAAGTGTAGTTGTTCTTGATGCGATTTTGACAGAGTTAGGACTCGGGGTATCTAGTGAATGACTATGGGCTGTGGTATGGTGTTAGAGGAGGAGCTGTGGTAGATTGTGAGGCAGCTAAGTGCCAAATTCGACGTAAAAAGCAGTGGGAAGTGACAGGAGAGTATGCCCGTTTTGCGACAGCGAAGTGCGACAACAAAAATGGCGGGTCATCGGAACGGAATTGGAAGGACCACGAAATCTCGCAAATGAGAGGGACTTACGCAGCTTGCTTGGATGGATCGCCCCAACAGCGTGCAAGACAGTTGGCTATCTCTTGGAGAGGAAAACCAACAGCAGAATGGGGGAGTTGCAGCAAAGCAGTCAAGGTAAAGCGAAACAGAGTCCACCAGTGCCTGGAAGCGTTTTTCTCGTTGGCTGCAGTTGATAGGATTGCCCGTCGTTTAGTGCAAGTCTGCTACGAATGTATGAACCTACGATCGTAAGTAAATGCCAATAAAAAGGTGTGGAGCCTTGATTTGAAGAATGTGAGAGGAGCTGAGGCGGGTCAAAGGGATATGGGGAAAGCAGGGAGAGTATCAGAGGGGTTTGTGGAAGTGTACGTGGTTTGGCATACAGAGGAGCTATAGCAGCACCTTGTGGGGGGGGGAGAGGGGGGGTGGAAGGGGAGAGAAAGGGTGTGTGTGTGTGTGCAGGAAAGAGCTTATGTCGTTACTAATGGAACAGGGCAAGAAATACGTACAGCAGGTGAACGGATAGAGAGCCAGACAGATGTGGATAGGAAGATAGCGATCGGATAGTATGAGGAGGTAATAAGGCCGCTTGTATGGTGGGGATGGTCCAAGGATCCAAGGGAGTGGCTTGCGCGGATCGGAGCAGTAGGATAAGGATAAATTGTAGCAGAATAGCGGCAGCGCAGCAGCGACTGGAGGCGGGAAATGTGCTGCAGGTTTATGTGGGAGTTGGCCGGCGGTATTGGCTGCTTTCGAGATATCTCAGCGTTGCAGCAGTAGGGTAGGTTGCGTATAAGGATGTAGCTATAGTAGTGCGCTCTGCCCTTTAGCACCACGAAGCCCCTGCTTTTGCGTTCGCCTTTCTGTCGCTGTGGGGGAAGTGGGACGGCGAGAGGAGAGAGTGAGGGGAAAGGGAGGGAGGAGAGGACTCACAAACGTCAAGAATTTAGTGTGCTGGAAGATTGGTCTTTTGAGTGTGAGTGTGCGGCAAGCAGCTTGGGAGGCTGTGGAGTCTGCTTGGGTAGTGGTGGAAGGAAGGGTACTTTGAATCGGCCTGGCTGGCTCCGTCTGGCTGGTTCGCTCGTCTGTCAGTCGTTGACGTGCGCCTCTTGCCCCCGCGGGCTTGCTGGAGAGTGCTGGGTGCGGGCGCGGGTGCGGGTGTTGGGAGCCCTCAGTGCCGGCCTGGGTCTAGGCAGAAGTACAGTCGGCTGTGAGACTGTGTGGATGGCCGATGTGAATGTCGCTGGATGGGCCGAGGGAGTTGTACCAGTATGCCGTATGCAGTATGCCGTATGCAGTATGCTGTCTGCTAGTCTGCTGTATGTTCTGTATGCTGGCTGTATGGTGTGTGCGTCTTGTGCTGTGTGTGCTGTATGCTGTACTGCTGTATGCTGTATGCTGTATGCTGTATGCTGTATGCTGTATAGGTGCTGGCGGGAGAGAGCGGTGGGAGCCGGTGGGAGCAGGTGGGAGCAGGACGGAGCAGAAAGGGCGGAGGAGACGGCCGTGGAGGAGGAGGAGCTTTTGCCAATAAGGCCGCGCGAGTGGGCTGATTGTCACTTGTAGCCCACCGTTTCCCTAGCTGTAGGCAGCACGCCTGCCCACCCCTCCCCCCCCCCTCTCCTCTCCCCCCCGGTGCCTTGCCTTGCCTCCGATCGCAGCGAGCAGACACAGCGGTGTGCAAGTGTGCAAGCACGCAGACGGACGTTTACAGGGTCTGCCTTTCGGCCTCATGGTCCCTCCCGCTCTTTCGTTCAACGGGCGATTGGGTTTGGGCTATTAGAGAGCTACGCAGAAGTATGTACAGTATCACTACATGTATACCTAAATGTATCAGTCGCACCCATCCAGGGCATCTGCTGCGCGAGCGGCGGGCATCAGGAGCGCTCCAACGGGTCCCCATCATCAAGCACCAAACTGCCGCCGTATGCCTGTGTGAATATATATATATATAGAGAGAGAGCGCTGTAGAGAGAACGCCTACAGAAGTATTATATCGAAATGTGGAGCGTGCGAAACAACGGCTGGCCTACTCCCTGGATCGAAGCAATGGAAAGGTCGAACCCCCCTCCCCACCCCGGTGAGAGATGCGCCGCTGTCGCTCTGGGTCGCCTTCTTGTTACACTGCTCGCTCCCGCGCCCCGAACCCCCCTCCCCCCCCCCCTTCCCCCTTCCCCGAGCTGTCCCTCTCATTCGCCCTCAATCAAACCGCACAAACAAGTTCCCGGATCCTGCGCTCCATCCACTTGCCTTGGAGCGCTGTCCCTTGCCCGCCTCTGAAATGGAAATGTTTAAATAATACAAGTATTTGTAGCTTTGTGTATGGGTGTTGAAGACCCAGTGTCGCGCCCTTGAAGATCGCCCTACCTATTCCCGCCAGCACCTGCAACCCCACAGCAGGCCCGGCTCGGGGTCCCTCTTTTCTGTGCACACAAAACCCTCTCGCATTCGCCTTCCTTCTCTCCCCTCTGCACGGAGCGCACGCACCACGACCGGCCCTGCAATACAAACCCCCCCCCCACCACCACCTCCACCACCACCACCACCAAATCTACTAAGCCCCCTTTGGCCCTGCCATGACCACCTCCCATCCATCCATCCATCCATCCCAGCGAATGCATGGTATGGTCCCGATTGCAAGCACAGACTTCAAACCCCCCCCCCCCCCCCCCCCCCCCCCCCCCCCCCCCCCCCCCCTCCCTTTCCCCTCCCCCAACCCGCCGCTGCATCCCATCCACTCACATCCCAATCGGTCTCGCAAAGTAGCCTGATCCTAGCAAAACCCTTCCCGAGGGTCTATCCAATCACATCCGCATGCCACCTGGAAGGACACAAAAATGGGACGTGAGCCTGAACTAATCCTGAACGACTCGCTACTACGGCAACCAAGCAACAGTTATCTACTGAACTGCGGAATGCAACAGGATAGGGACACAGAGGGCCCACCGGCTGCAGGAAGAGGTTAGGTAGGCAGAGATACGTAGCTCGACACTGCAGCACGCGTCTCTAATAGTCATGCCGATGGCTGGCATGAGCTCAAGCAGTGAGTGTGTAGCTATCGCCGCAGGAGAACTGCACCACCTCGAGACAATGCAACTCTGGAAAGGGCCTGTGCAGACCGAGTGCGTCCGGTGTATTCTGCTCGGTCTTGGATCCGTTGTCATGAGGGACTATGACTGGCAAACGTCCAGGCTCTAGTTCGATGGCAAGGCAACGAATTCTCCGGCGAGTCGTTTACCTACTACCGATTTTCAGCTTGTGTACCATTCCCACCGTTGCGGCTGCGTCCTATATATGAGACATTGGGCTGCCGCTGAAACGGTACTATTTTATCATTCTATCCTCATCAATCATGTTCCACTCTATACCATCCAGAAACGGTATTCTCCTTCCGGTCTCTTGTTTGTGATGTGGATGACCATGGTGCCGAGTTGCAAAAAGCTGCCGTCAGCCGCACCGGCTTGCCGAAATGCACGCCGAATCGCTTGTGATCCTGGACTAAGGAACATTCCCCCGCGATGGAATTGATGCGAATTATGGCGTAGTTGGGTGTGTGGGGATGGGTGGGGGGGATGGGTGGGGGGGTTTATGAGCAGATGTAGATGTCTATAACCTCAACCTTTCGCTAGAGCTCTAAACATACTATTTCCTGCTAAACGTTTTGGCTCGTGCTAAAGTAATGGCTCACAGCACTGAACAAAGCTTTATTTGTTTACGGGCAAACGTAAACGGAGCCTGCTCTACAGCGCCATCCAGGTCCATCGTGCGCCGGCACAGCGCCAGTGCGCAAATCGCACTTGTGACTCGTTTGCACATAAACTCGTGCGTGCGCTACGTTGCCGGGGGCAGCTAGGAGAGGGAAAGGAGGGGAAGGGGGAGGAAGGTGGGGGAAGGAGGAGAAGGGGGAAGTCGCATGATTATGCCCATTACCTAGGCTCAGGTTTCAGGAAAGGCAGAAAATTTTTTTTAAAAAAAAAAAAAGAAAAAGGACACCAAGTGACAGTTGCACCACATTGCCTACATCATCCCGCACAATCTTGGTGGATGTGCGATATCGAGTAACCCCGGTGTGAATGTACTTCAGTAGTGTGGGGGGTGAATTGCTTTTTTGTTTTAATATAGCGATGACTGTTTATGTGCGCACAAAGGTAAAAGCAATGTTGGCCCCATGGGATGGATGGATGGATAGATGGACGGTGAGGAATGAAAGGCGCCCAGACATATCGCAGTTCAGGGTAACTCTCACTCCTAGTTTCTTTCTATCCAAGATGCATTAATTAAATATTGCTTTAGTGGAAGTAGTTGCGCGCCAGACTACTGGGTATGGCAGCGTGGGGCTGAATAATATGAATGCGACCCATGGCCCTCAAATCGCCTACAATACACGATAACATTATATATGCTATGCTACAGGAAATGTAGGCAGGTAAAGTAAGCGCAATATGCATGCAGGTCCGAGCAGATGTAGTAAAATGTTCCCAAGTAAGAGATATGTATACGAAAGAATGTAAAGTTGACACCCCGGTATAGGGATGGAACCATTGCCTTTTGTTAGGAGGTTCATTCATATTCACATTCTTTGAACCGGAGCTTGCCGGGATCAGCGTATATGTCGGAAGATCCCGTAACCGCCAGCCAACTGGGTACCAGTGGTAACAAAAATAACTTCGTGATCACTGCCAGCAGCTATCGATATCCAGAAACGAAAAACCGCAATTCCTAATACCCAATAAAGTGAGGGTTTCATGTGGGAAAGCTATACCAATCGGGGTTCCATTCCATCCGGATCCGTCTCGGCGAGTCCAGGGTCTGCAACGCCAGTGCTTCCTTGGGTATGTCTCATTTTCTGAGGGTGATAGATTAGCATAGTAACTTGGTGTTCATGAGTATTGAAATTTGTCTAGTTCCTGTCCTGGCTTCTGAACTGAAATGGTGACAACTGGAACAACCATTTTGTTTGCTAGAGAGAAAGCGATTGATACAAACCCGTCAGAATATTTTCTCTGGATGATAACGCTCTTGCCCTACTTTTGTCAGTTAGAGGTTGATCTAAATTAGTGGGTGAGTGATTGAATCATTATTCTACTTAGGAACTTTCGAAAACGGAACATATCTTGTTATAATTTCCACCCTGGTTTCCGCTGAGAAAATACGTCAGGTGATTACGCGACAGGCGACGCGCTGTCGGGTGCAGGTTGTGAGGTGGAAATAGCTATGGGGAGACGCGACAGGTGGCGTCATCGCTAAAGTGCTTCACTTGGCAGTGAGACTACAGCAGCACTAATCCAAGTGGTGTACCTACATAGTACCTATTACATAAGCACGCATTGGGCAGGAAAGCCAAGACCACCGCGGAAATTACTTGGAAAATGTTTTGTTTGGGCTCAAGCCCATTAAGTTGGTTGTGGCAGCCCAGGATCAGGGAAGGGGAATCGTCGCAGAAGGACTCAGAATAGTCTGGCCAGATTCGGAAGGTCATCCAAAGCGGGATGTTATGAGAAGCAACTGTCACGTGATTATGCGCACGCGGGATAACTGTTTTGGTGGTTGTTGAGAGCCCGTTTCGTTGCCATGACAGCGCTGGTTGCTAAGGGGAAACGATTACCTAGCTGATAGGAGCTTAGCTTGGTATCATTTTGGAACATAAACATTCAAATTTGTATGCACTGTGCACAACAGTGAAAAGGGTAAAAATACACAACTATTAACTAATAGCCACACTTACATATTTCCTTCCACTCACCCATCCATCTCTTCATCCAAAACATCAACATCCACAAGGCAGGGATCGATAACCATACCTCGAGCAGCATTACTCGACTTCAGCCTCATCCATCCTTGACACGAACTCCTATCTTCTTCCCATACTTTACTTCATCGTTCCTCGCCCCTTACTTCTAGAGATAACAGCTACCTGCTCTGGTTCTTACTGGTCAGCTACATTGGTATCTCGAGCCTCGGTTTCCAAGTTAACGAGACGGTTTTACAAAAGGTAAATACAAGGTAAACATCACAGACAGCACACTCAATTCGCGGGCATCTGATACGTTCTTGAGCCATTCACTGACATGCCTCCGGCAATCTCTCCAGCACGTGTGCATTAGTCCTATTTCGTTTCGAATAGCTGCGAATTTCAACTCAACCTATACAACACTCATCTACTAATCACAATGAGCGTGCAGGTATGTATACAATTACTTCCATTCCATGTTCTCTTATCTGCGCTTTTCTCTTTTCCTGCTTTTTGCTTCCTGCTTTGCTTCCTGCACGCTGAAATTTTTTTTTTTTTTTTTCTGCGTTGAAGACGTGGAAGCTGCTGTTCCCGATTGGTATATACCAAGCCTTTTTTCTCTTACCCCCTGCCTCACCGGCACAACCTCCCCAATGCTTACCCAAAACCAAAAAATTCATTGCTCGTTTCGTTATTTACATTATATAAACCTTCAACTCGCGTGTAATTGGACTCTCACCTCATCTGCATCCTTATCCGCATTTTTTCCTGTGTTGGAGCTATTTGATCACTGACGCAGAATCACGCAATGCAACAGCCTACGCGACCAGCTCGTGCCGTTAGGCCGAGACATGACGAAAATGCTGTACCTACCGTGAAAGCTACGACCCTGAAGGCAGTTGTGGCCAAAGAGACTGGTCCTGTGAAGGGAGGGGCCAAGAGGAAGGCATTTGGTGATGTTTCGAATGTGGCAAAGCCGGTCACAGTTTCTACTAAGAGTTCTGGACTCACGGAAAAAGCCAATAAGATTGTGCTGAAGGAGAAGGACCAAATTGCCGTCAAGAATGCACTTACAAAGCCAGCTCAACGGGGTCCCTTGAGGAGCACTGCTTCGGCATCTCAATCTACCACTACTACTGCCACTACTACTACTGCTGCTGCTACTTTAACAACTACTACTTCTGCTCTTCCAAAGGCTTCTGTGCCAGGACCAGCTAGGAGGGTCGTGAAGAAGACCGAGGTTTATGCCGATAAACGTCCATCTCCACCAAAGCCAGCTGCCGTAAAGGCATTGTCTCCAAAGAAAGTCAAGAAGTCTCCAAAGTCAAAGGCTGGGAACATTATCCAGCGAGAAGCCAGGAAGGTTCGTTCAAAATTATCCGGACACGTTACATTGAAAAACTCCAGGATTGACATTTCCAATAAGCTTGCGCTTTCCCATATCCAGGATGGACCGGAAGTCGGAGTCGAAGAGACAGACGAGGATGCCACCGATGTTGATGATGATGAGCACAACGCCCATATCGAGTCAGAAGAAGAGTACTTTGATGAGGATGACGAGGACTATACTACCGCCCGTTCCAAAACCGCAGGGGATAACACTACCGGAGTGACTGCACCGATCCTTGCTCCAAGATATACAGCTAGTGACAAGAAGGAGTTGCTTGAGGCTGGTAAAGCCTTCCAGGAGATTGATGAAGATGACATGTACGATATTACCATGGTGGCGGAATATGGTGATGAGATTTTCGAGTACATGCGAGAGTTAGAGGTACGAGGAAGCAGTTTCGTTTTTTTTCAATACCGAATTTGCTAACTTTCATTAATTCTTCATAGGAGAAGTTATTGCCACCTGCAAACTACATGACCATTCAGCCAGATATTCAATGGTCCATGCGTTCGATCCTCGTGGACTGGATTGTTCAAGTTCATAACAGATTCCAACTTCTCCCAGAAACCCTCTTCCTGACCATCAACTACATCGACCGATTCCTCTCTCAGAAGGTTGTCTCAATTAACAAACTCCAGCTTGTTGGTGCAACTGCACTCTTCATTGCTTCAAAGTACGAGGAGATTCTGTGCCCTTCAGTGCACGAGATTGTGTTTATGGTCGATAACGGATACACTGTTGATGAAATTCTCGCTGCTGAGAGGTTCATGTTATCACAATTCCAGTTTGAACTTGGATATCCTGGCCCAATGAGTTTCTTGCGAAGGGTAAGCAAGGCGGATGATTATGATCTCGAGACTAGGACATTGGCCAAGTACTTCTTGGAGCTTACAATTATGGATGAGAGGTTTGTCGGGACCCAGCCGAGTTATTTGGCTGCTGGAGCACATCATCTTGCGAGGTCGTTGTTGGGCAAGGGAGATTGGGTAAGTTAATTGCCACTTTGGTCATGAGTTTTGAAGAAATGTGCTGATTTTAGAATAGACTCCTGGCCATGCGCACTTCTCAGGTTACACGGTCAAGCAGCTTCGACCTCTTGTGAAGCTGATGTATGAGTGCTGCGCCGATCCAGTCTCTCATCATAGGGCTATCTTTGAAAAGTACCAGGATAAGAGGAGGTTCAAGGGTGCGAGCTTGTACGTCCAGAAGTTTTTCAAGACGGATACGAAGATTCCATGCCTTGAATAGATAGGATGAAACGACAAAGGGGGTCAGATACATATACCATGTTTCTTTACTCGAACGCAGGCTTGTCAAGCATTTCGGCGACTTTTGTTTGGGATAGACATGAGAAATTGGCATGTGTGTTTCACTTTCGATGAGGAAGAGTGTAAATGTTTTTCTTGTTACGCTACGTTGTTGTGGTTAATTTATATCTGGCGCTCTGATTGTCAGTCAACTGGGCAAGAGTTGTGCTAAACATTGTTTACTTTCTTTGTTGGTTTTCCTTTTCCTACTTCATTTACAATTTACGAACTTAATCAGGGTGGATGGGATGGATGGATCGGAGAGGCGATTGAGGTTGAGATGCGAATGTTTGAATGTGGCAGACGCACAGAAGAAACAGAAGGGGTTGCTGAAATGACACCTATACTTTACCCCTATATCCTGTATCCCGTCCTGGTGCTGGCCTGGCTGGCTGTTGCTGATGTCTACTGAGGGAAAGTTGGTCGTCTCGAGGTTGACGACTGAATTCGTTACTTTACTCTACTCTCTACTTTAGCAAACGAAGTCAGTGGCGACTTGTTTGATTTGCTTCTTTTATATCACGGGCTGTTTTATGTTGTGTTTTCGTTTCTGATGTTTGTGTTGAGCTGTGCTGTGCATGTATTTTACTGGCTATGTTCTTTTTTTTTGGCGGTTTTTATAGGTTAGGGCTTTTTACTTGTTTCGTTTTCTTTGTTGCTTTGTGGCTTGCTTGTCGAGTGTATAAAATACCATGTAGCTCCTTTTTTTTTTTTTTTTTTCTTTTTTCTTGTTATGGTTGTGCTTGAGACATTTTTTCTTTTCTTTCTGATCAGGAGGGGGGTAAACATGGGTTGCGTAGGGTATATCATCCGCACGGGGTAGTACGACCATGGAAAATGGGTTTGCTAAATGGGCTTGGAAAAATGGAAATACTTAATGGGGACTGGGATAGGGAAAATCACTGAGGATAGTTGGTAAATTGAATTTCTTTTAACGTGGAATAGTAGTGCAGTGAACCGTGAACAGAGTAGTGAAGATAATATCGACATAGATGCTTATAAGAGGGCAATGAGGTTTTAGTTATTGGAGAGTGAAGTGCAATGTACATTTCAGGGTAACGACTCAAGTGGTAACGATATCATCAACACTAAGTTGACCTCATTTATACTCATGACTATACATAACCAGATATATACATACCTTTTTTTTTTTTAAGATTGTATATTAAAGCAGTGAAGAAGGAATTTAGAACAGATAATAAAAGATCACGGAGGTGCACTTGAGATTCTGTTATGATGGCCAGGGGGGGGGAAGTATTACCAAGAGCAGCCCACATCCCCCCTCTCCTCTATCCTATTGATATTGAGCGCAATAGTTCAGCTACACCCTCCCTCCCTCCTTATGCAGCAAAATATTGAAGGAAAAAAAAAAATGAATGAACCTAAGAATTTTTTTTCTCTCTGCTGCATCGATCGCCCTGCCACTACCAACAAGTTTTTTTTTATTATTAATTTTTTTTTTAATGGGACCAAAAAAAAACAAAAAACGTTGGTAATATAAATTAACAAAGATGTGGTAAAAAAAAAAAAAAAAAAAAAAAAAAAAATTAAAGCTAACGCTTTTGGAAAAGAATTTGCCAGCTGTCTGGAGGATTGGTCTTTCACAGTACACCAGCTAGCCATAAGAATCCAGCCAGCAACTGGAAGGATAGGTATCTTGGTGTCCTGCACGCACGGGCATTCATGCCATCGTTGTTTGTCAGGTCGGGATTATCGGGATTAGCAGCGGGCCTCATGGGATCTCTAAACAGCTCTATGCGGCCCCATTAAACGCAGAAGCGCGGCCTAGGGCGGTGCCATATTGGCCGCTAAACGGGGGATGCTCATGCGGGGCTCCTCGTTGCAGAAGTGTTTTGGCCAGGCCAGTGGCTAGGTAGCGTATTCGTTTTCTTGGTACGCATGTAGAAACCCAGCGCAGTCAGTCCCCTAGATACACTGACAGCATTGTACGTCCGCCCCTCGATCTAGGAGCAGTGATACCACTTTCACATACCCCCCTCCCTTGCGTAATTCAGGGCAGTTCTATAATTACCACTGGCAACATTAATGCCCGCCCCTCGCTAGAGGAGCAGTGATACAAATTCCACATTTTCTCTCTATGTGGTATATCCCAGAGCAGCCTCATACTTCTACATGCCCCCTCGTTGTAGCGTACCCTAGGCCTGTCCCACAGTCACATTGATATCCGCTCCTCGATTAAGAAGCAGTGATACTATTTCAAAGCTGACAAGCGCTACAGCAACAGCAAGGGCAGTGGCTCTCGGTGGAATGGGTATCATGCTTATCATCCGCTCCACAACCTCTGCGCTACCAAACCTAATAGCATATTGTAGAAGTGGTGTGTCCTGTAACAACATTCATGTCAACGCCAGAGCCAGCATACCAGTTCTCCTAGGCCTCCAAAGGCAGCAGTAAATGCGGTATGACACTTCTTATAGCATAGTTCTTCGAGCATTGTGCTCAAAAAGCTGAGAGTCCGACATGCTCTCTTCTTATAACACGCTGTTGGCTGAGCAAATAAGCCTAAGAAGTTTATAAAGTTCGAGTATTTGATAATCAATCTAGAGAAACCATAGCAATCCTTTCGGTTTTTGAAGATAGATAAATTAATACATGGTGGGGCGTCTTGCACACCGCAATTACAGAACAGGCGGGCGGCCCCGCAGCAGTATTTTGTCAGCTTATCAAACACTCCTGATGGAAAGTATTTTACTACATATGTGTGCATGGAGCTGCAGAATCGGTAGGTACCTTGGTTTTCGCTTGCGTGTGGGAGAGTTGTCTGATATATGTATGTTAGCGGTTTCCTGCATAAAATATCAATATCAAACCCGGGTGTTTCTATCTCATACAGCCAATTCTCCACAGCCTGAACACAGACTCTGACGCATCAAGTGATATTATCTCTGCAAACATAGCATCAGGAGATTTGTGGCTCTGCAAAGCATTCCCTAGACTGAGTGTTCCTTCAAACACCCTATACGCAGACTCAATGCCGCAAAATAACGATATATATAATAACCAATACTCAGCAGAGCTCATCTGTATCTCACCCGTAGCTGTTTAAGCAATATCTGGAATTTTAATTTATTCGCACTCTATGGGATACAATTTCTCGTAAATTATACAGCGGCCAACTAAGAAGATGTTCCGGGCCCTCTCGCGAGTGGCCCGGGTCCGCCAGGAGACCACCCATCTCCTGGCTGGCCTGGGCCCCGCGGGAGATTACGGAATGGCAGCGAGTATGAGAAAAATGAGGTTTACGGTATCTTGATAATTTCGATGATGTGGCTGTTCAGTGAGCTCATTACCCTGAACTAGACACAATGACCTGTCCACCGGATGCTTAATTTGTTAATATGCAAGCGTGGTACCTCGCACAAGAGGTGCATGGCATGCCTCAGGCAAGAACATTGAGCTCAGTACACAAGGCATTCTTACCAAGATATTGCCAAATTTGATGCTGGGCGACGTAGTGTCACTTTACATTCCCATAATTGACCGACATGCAACTAATGCCATAGGCTGTTCTGTAAGATCATCCTTTAAGCCTCATCCTGATTGATATCAGCTGCTAACTGTCCATGGCATAGATTCTGAACTGCTATTTATTATCCAACCCGTGAACTACAGCAGCTCCGCCAAATTTTATACTCCTGATTTGGATGAGTGGCAAAAAAAAAATTCCTTAACTACATTGGCCTAGCATGCAGCTACGTAAGAAAATTATTGAGTAAATTATATATTCATATGCGGTCTCAGAAGCCACCCGGAAACCCTGGTGGATTACAACTTGATCTGCCACATCAGGCGACTATATACCGCAACTCTCGAGTCCCAATTGAGAAAGCAGATATAGGTAAAAAGAAATCAAATAAACTCAAGTGAAACGGAACCCTTATGCTGACATTAACCGGCTAATGCCAGATGACTCTGAGAGGCCTGACTGAAGCCTGCCCCAACCAAACCCGTATGAAATATAAAATTAAAATTAAAACTAAACTCAAGTGAAGCGGGACTCCCATGTGCCGAATGATCCCCAAGGGGGCCTTACTGAAGCCTCTGCTGTGCCTTTTCACATCAGGCTCCCCCTCTTCCGGCAAACTTTCTGTAAAGGAAACGGAAGAAAGCCCATACCCTTACAAATCTCGTTCCAGTCCATCCTCGTCAGAATCCTTCAAGGAGGGCACAATACATATTGTCGGCTCTTCTTCTTAATGTTCAATCTCCTTTCATGCATTACTCCCACTCCCACTCTGTATTCCATTCCATGCTTTGTTCCACGTTGTGTCTACTATATATCAAAATTTTACTTGCTTGGGTAATTATGTGCTCCCGTGTTCCGGGGCCCCCGCGAAAAAACAAACCGTTCTCACGGCAGCCCGGGCCCCCGCGAGCCAGGCCCCTCGTGAGTGGCCCGGGCCTTCCGCGAATATTGAGTTCTCGCGGCTGGCCCGGAACATCTTCTTTACTTGTCAGTAACCGAGATTAATATAAATCTAATTACGCCCAAGGCATGCACTGGATCATTTTTTTTTTATAGTCTATAACCGTGGTCGTCCTAAGGTCATGACAGGGTCCCGAAGCCTCCCCTTAAATTGCTCGACTTATGCTTTCGGTACCAGAAGCGGATGCAGCCTCCTGAACGTAAGAAAAGACATAAGGAAAAGCACACCAAGATAACTACATCCAACAGCCATCTCCACCACCAGCTGCCGTGCCCATAAATGAGGTTGAGGTTAGTGAAGAAAGTTTCAACCAGATCGACCGTGACTTCCTTGTCCCCTATCCTTCCTCTTCCGCAACCACCGTTCCCTACCGTCTGCCTGCTCCCAATGCACTGGATCATCCTACCTGCAATATCCACATCTTTTTTAATCTTCGTGATCCAAGCCACAAGTTTTTCCGTTTTTCTCGCACATTGATTTCCTTGCCTCCCCATTTTAGTTTCCATCGGCTTGTAATATTCTCCCTTTTTGCCTCCATTGCATGCTCCAACGACTGTTTCAAGACTTCTAGTTTTCTGCGGCTCATCACTGTCTATGTTGTCTACGAGCTCCAAATGCTGTTTATATTCAATAGGCAGCTCACTGCATGCTATGCTTTTAGTACATAGGTTACTGGCTTCTGTTGCAGCAGCTCACCCAATTCCAGTAAACCTCTGCTGGGACTCTTAGGCTCTTTAACAATAATATTGTTGCCCTCCGCATCCCTTTCATCTGGATAAGTGGACAGTTCGTACAGGGGGGGTGCATTAGGTGATGATGCTGGAGTGGGCTCCCCGAAGCGGATCCAAAATGGAGGCAACACTATTTCGAATGAATTACCTTCTGTTAGGCTTTTTGCACATTCTTGATGGGTATTGAACTGCGCCTGGCTCGATGGTTTAGCACCCCGCTTTCTGAGCCCTAGAGGAGCCCTAGAGGCATGTGTAATCTTTAGAGTAAAATTCTGGATCTCGATATTTTCAATGGCTATAAGTACGTAGGAGTAACGAATCTCATCCATCATCTGAGTTGTCCCTCTGTCAGCCGCAATATGTTCAAAAAGACAGTTCTGTAGGTCTCTGCTGGTCCATCCTGCACAGCGGAAGCGCCTGGAGTTGACAGGAGGCCGCTGGTATATACATACAATATGCAACGGTGCCCTCTGGGGTTCTAGTGCTGGGTCAAAGGAAGACAAGATCACGGGTTAAGGCTGTTTGTGGAGTTGGAAACACCAAGTATTTGCATAGCTCAATGGGTTCTCCATGGGAATTAAACAATAGAATCCATACTATACAAGTGCAAGAATAATTTGGAAAGTGCCTACAGTAAGCGCCCTGGAATATTGAATTCCTGATATCAAGTTATCATATTACCTCATGGGGTCGTGGGCTCATATCATATATTCGACCTATTCTCCGCAGGGAAAGCTTTATAATCTGGTAATTTTGCCCTATGGCAGGACACAAGAGTTCCCTCCTGCGATTTCCATGTCTGCATATAGTCACATCTTCTCACATAGTTGGCGTTCCTGCACTCTAGAGAGAGTGTTAGATTCATGGTCTGGTCCAACCATTTCCGTTTACATATAGCTACGGCGTAGTGCATTAAGTTGGTTCTTTTTAGTTTCTCGACGAAATTCGAAAGCAATCACCAGAGTAAAGGCTTAAAATGAATATTAGACTTGCGAAATGGAATTGTAAAGTGGGTGTATCCCTGGGAAGGGAGGTGAGCTTGTGTGACATAAAAATCTGCTTTCCCAGATTAGGAGGATAGGACTGTCATACAGAAGTTTTGATAGTTGATGGGCGTGAAACATTGTTCTTATTCGTTATATGAGCAAACTGGGCGTGGAGTATGTTTATGCAGAAGCTGTGTTTCCCGAGGGTAGCTAATGAGAGGGGGTGGAAGGGGGGAGGAGGAGTGTAAATGAGGCATATCTTGGAATATCTCTGTCATAGAAGCTCAAAATCAATTGTTTGAGAGTTAACTCTAGAGGATGTATACTGTGAGGAGAGTCTTCTGAGTACCTTACTCATGATATATACTTGGATTGGTGACCTCTGATTGGGGGGGGGAGACCTCGGAAATGGGGTTAAATGTTAAGATACCTGTATCCAATGAGAGTGATATCAAGCGCCCAATGGCTCAAGAGAATTTAACAATAGAGGATACTCATTTTGAACCCATTGCAGAGCACATTCGTTGTAAATTGAGGCTGTGGGCGCTTCTAGTCCGATTGGCAAGAAATAGAAAAACCTGGGATATATATATCATTAACGCTCTCGATAGCTTGAAATATATTCCACGCGTAAACCCTTGTGGGAATCGAACGGTCCCATTTCAGCAATTCCCCGTCCCTCAGCATCTGACGTTGGAACCGGACAGCTAACGAGTACAGTACTGGTTAGAGAGTCGGCAATTTGCTAACCTTGACGGGTTAATTTGGTACTCTTGGCTGTACCGGTACACCCGCTATTTAACTTAATTTCTTTCAGTGAAAATGTGTTAGCTGACCAGTTCCACCGTCGGATGCTGTATAACCCAGCCTTGTGAACGACGCCCCTAGATACTTCTACATACGTCGAGTTTGCTTTCTAATAATAACATGTGCAAGGAGTAACTCCTGCCTATCAGAGATTGTCTCCTATCCATGAACCCCTTCCGATACGAGAAAGTATATTTTTTACTCCCCACCGGCCCACCTCCCTTTCCAAGGTATACCCGCTTTACAACAGCATTTCGCAGGTCTATCATAGCCCTCTACTGTGGTGATTGCTTACGAAACTCAAACATAACATTTGATGAACTACCCGGTGATGGGTACACTACCCTGTGATGTATGGTAGGCGGCAAAAAGTTTCGTGCCCTGCATAAAGATGTAATGTAACTATGTCTTACTTCTGCCGTACAAAATCCCATATGCCGGGGGGAGGGGAGGCCAGGGCACGAAACCTTTTGCCACCTACATAACTGTAGGTTGCCAACTAGACTAATTTACAAAAGTAGAGGCGTCTCCACTTGTACCAGATATACATATGGTAGGATACTGTTTAAGACACAGTGGGAGGGAGGGATTGTTTAGTTTTACAGATAAAATGACATTTGGCCTTGAGACTTTTTATCTGTCATGCCCTATTCTGGAGGGCCCTATCAGGCTAACAAAGCGGCTACGAGAGACAAGTATACATATCTCTACATCTCCACAAGGACAATTCCAATCAGACTAAGTCCCTCTCTAATTACACAAAATCGGACCCGCTTTTACAAAAGTGCCATTAGAAACTATAAAATTGGTTGATAGTATTAGACTGCTACAAGCTCGAAAGCACATACGCGGTTAGTTGCGAGACATAATTGTAAACCCCTAATCCCTAGAGTATCAAAATATATGCTCTTGTCACTCCTGGACTGGATATTCTCCTATTTGGTTATTTGTGAGCATTCATTCCCACCGCAGGCACATCTAACAAGAGGGGTGGGACAGTATCGCAGAGATCAGGGTTTGGAATTAATTTGATTGTAGCCTGGATCAATTTGTGGAATTGCATAATAGACCCGGCTTGGCTTGCTGCATGACATCCGTCGGAGGCAAAAGAGTAGGTTATGCACATAGACTGGAATAGAAGAATTATCAAGTTTTCCTGATGCAGCTTCGTGGTTATACCAGACAAGCACAATCATAGTTTCAACTCTATTTTGAATGGCTGCTGTGCGGCCATAATACGGGGGATTGCACTGGTCAGTTAGTGCAATCAAAGTAAACCAATTCTAAATCAAGAATTTATTGAGGCTAGGGGAAATCGCAGCTTCATTCAATGGCGAAGCCTATTGGGGAAAGCTTACAACTGTGGTGTAAACTACTTCAGAGATATTGCCCAGAAGATATTGTGCAGAGGTTGCCAGTATTGACAGAAGAAGGTTCTTGTGGGTACATGTGGATGGCTTGCGCTGCGAGTGAAGAAAGATTCTCTAAATTATCTAAGTTTGTGAAAGATGCAATGCCTATGGGGCCTTCTATCTTTTCTAAACAGAACCGTACACCAGCTGGGAGTCACATGTTATTCAACGGTTGCAGATATCGGTGACATAAATTATAAAGCCCACCGTCATCACATCTACCACCATACAATAATGTCAAAGACCAAAGAAGCCAACAAGATCCACTAAATATATGTGTAAGCTCTAAGTAAAGTAGGAGGAATAAGTACTAGGAGATAGGATATTCCAGCAGGGAAGGGGAGAGTGAGATAAACGCCGAGCAGAAAAACGCTAATTTCAAAACAATCCCGATTAGAAAAATGAGAGAAACTGCCTACCAATGCGATATAGGAGAAAGGAAAAAGCTACAATAGGTGGAGATAAAACAAAGAAGTTATTCTTGCTAGGTCAAATATACCCTAGCTTGAGTTCGTGGTCGCGAGAACGTCTGGGGGTTCAGGGTAAGTTTCTAGTATTTGATCATTACTCCAAACAACCCAAACATTCTCTGCCAATAGATCTCCCCTTCACCACTCGTCCTCTTAACACCATATTCCCTCACCAGAGCAGCAAAATACTTGCTCCGCCCAATAATCAACCCATTCTCATCTTCGTCACTGTTGTCACTATCGCCACTCGTATATTCCTCGTCGCTGTTCTTGTTCGACCTACGACGTTTTTTTGAATGTTGCTTAAAAGAAGTAGACTTGCGTTTCCGACTTTCGGGCTCCCTTCCTGTCCCGCATTTTCCCATGTCAAGACGTTTGAGTTTGCGGGATTTCCGCTCTTCAAGATCACCCCAGAGGATATACAGCTTCTCGCGAAGCTCAGCGAGGACGCAGGGATCTGCTTTGAGGCTGAAGATGTTTATAAGCAGTGATTCAATAAAATAGCGAGATACTTCAATGTCACACTCACTCTGTAGCATCCATTTTCAGTAAAAATTGCGCAGACTTATCATCCACCATTAGCCGCATTGTGGCACCATCCTCTCCTTCAACAAGTAGTGCGAATTTGAATTCCCATTCCTTGCGCTGGCTTTCAGGGACGTCATCGTCGTCACCTTCATGATCGTCCTCGTCATCGAATGCAGGTTTTTCAGTGCCGTCTGAATAGACGTTCATTAACTGGCCCTGATTGTCCATTATTGAGTGTGTTGCCTTTGGCTTTACTTCCTTTCGAACACAGAATTGCTCAAGCTTGTTGGGAAGAAAGTCGACGACTCGGCAGATGGTTCTGTAGTTGCGATTGACATAAGGGGTTTCTTTGAGGTTTATATCTATGGGGTTCATAATATCTCCAACCAGGATACTTGGGACCCCATTTGCTCTGAGGGTGATGACTAGTTTAGGATAAGTACCTGTACTCATAAAAAGAGGTGGGGAGGAAAGAAAGTAAAAAATAAGAAACAAAGAAAACGAATTAGAATAACACTTAATAGAAACCA
Source organism: Terfezia boudieri ATCC MYA-4762 (assembly GCA_003788615.2). Lineage (NCBI taxonomy): Eukaryota > Fungi > Ascomycota > Pezizomycetes > Pezizales > Pezizaceae > Terfezia > Terfezia boudieri. Next base: position 2,411,715 of record ML121527.1, on the reverse strand, counting down.
GGCCAATACATAGTATCTTTGATTGCACAAGTGGCATACGTACTGTTTTCGTTCAATTTTTCTGCTGCTTTCTTTTCTTCCTGCTCTCTCTCTTCAATATCCTCAACCTGCTTCCTCAAGGCCTCCTCATACTCCAGTCGTTCTGATTCCGACCGGCGTTTGTATTCAACCTTTCTACGACTAAGTAGCGCCACTAGTGGGTCTTTCAAATCCTTCACAACGGAAATATCCACACGATCCGGAAACCTCCGATCTCCGTGCAGAGCCCCTTCCATCTTTCCATCGGCATTTCTTTTGGCCCTCACATTCTTGAGGTTCAACAAGCAGCCATCCCTTACAATCCTCCTAGCATCATCTGCGTGCACCTCCCATAGAGTAATTTGAAGGGTGTATTGTCCAAACGGCCCAGGCCACTTGGAGCTACCACCCCCCTTACTGCCTGTGTAGAAATAGCGATCATCTTTACTCGAGCCCTTTCGACGCTCACCAAGATTTGGCCATTCATAGCAATGCAAATTGGGATTACTTGTGTAATCAGTCAGGTATATGGTAAAAGAACCATTTCCTGGAAATGTCTTGACAACCTCCCCCATCAAGTCGTAGAAATGGTCGTATTGCAAGTCTTTGATGTGTGCAAATTTCCGCTTGTAACCGTTTTGTGCTTCCATTTTGGGAAGTGCAATAGGATTTACACCACGAGATGAGGCTGCCCCACCCCTACTCTTCCAGAATTCACGAAGAGTATTGATTGTAACCATCTCTGACGAAGTGGCCTTCACCTTAGGGCCTGAACTTTTGATAGTAAACTCCTTTCTGATCGGCGACTGATATCCAACGATCCATGAAGAGGTAAAGTGTGAGATTGCAATGTTCTTTCCACCAAATTCAACCATCTTACCACTAGTTAGAGCCAGATTTGAAATTGGAGAAGATTGATGGGACCACCTTGATATTTCGAAGAACGACGATATCATCGAGACCTTGAATTTCGGGTAGGTCGTCCTTGATACGGTGAAAGTACCGAACAGTCAAGCCATTTTCAACAAGGGATTTGGTCTTGTCACATAAGATAAACGTAACCATATATTCTGTACCTATCAGCATGGTACATGATAAGAGGGGAGCAGTTCGTGACTGACCGTCTCTTTGAGTTAGTGTAGGAGAGCGGAGATCTACCACCACGCCTATTACATTTATTAATTTTCCCATATGTTGACCTGCGGCAGATATCGGAACTACGTCTGTGGTCATGGTACTTTAGAGTCAGGCCGCTGTAGATGATGTGGGGTAAAAATTTAAGTATAAGCTGCACCGTGGGAAGACGCGAAGGAACAGGTGCCAAGGGAGCGCGGAATACACATGTGGAATGCACGTATGCAAACTTGGAAATGCAATTCAATTGCATTATACAAATCTACTCTTGATTCCTATTCACGTAGCTATAAATAACGACTGTCAAGATAGAACTAAACAAGGACAAGATTGTATGATACAAATGAAATGTAACCTGATTGGTAGACATCAATTCGAAACTTAATCAACAGTCAATAAGCGTAAAGTTAAGCATAGGGTTTTCGCTGCTTTACCATAGGGCTGGGGTAGCAGCCACCCGTTTCCATGGATAGCATTAGTGCTCAAACCTACGCCCCCGCAGCCAACGCCGTTCTTCCTGGGGTTGCGCCCATATTAGCCATCAGGAAAAAAAAGAGGAAGAGAACCGGCTTTCTAGTCTGGGCTTTCCATATCCACCAAAATTGCTGTGCCGCCTCGTCTCAACGCCGCTTCAGCAGTTTGTTAATACTTCATGACTAACCAGCTTCTAGCGGATGAGAAGTAACTTCCTTTCCATCTTCCTTCGCTTTTCTCTGCCTATACCACACCCCTACCATTTCTCACTCTAAAGCCAACCGCCACTGCAGGTACCTCTACTTCTCATCGTACTCTATTTATCTGGAGTATCTATTTCCGCCCCTCCCTTGCCCAACCACTTACTCAACCACCAGCATCAAACATGGCCGAACGCTACATCCCAGAACACAGAAGAAGCAACTTCAAGGCGAAGGGTACATTCAAGCAAGATGAGCTCAGAAGGAGGCGTGAGGAGCAGCAAGTTGAGATCAGGAAGCAGAAGCGAGATGAGAACTTGGCCAAGCGACGAAACTTGAACCTCAATAGTCCTCCGCCAGGAGCTGGCGTTGATAGTGACGACGAGAGTGCAGGACTGGAATCTCAGGTACTATCCTCTACTTCTTTTGTGTTATGGTTGATTTTCTCTTTGTTGTTTTTGGAGGGGGAGGGGAACAAATATCTTGGCACCCCTCCGATAACACATGCGACGCGAAATTGCGCCGGAAATCTAAAGAATAATGTTCTGACAGTTCATAAAAATGATTAGTTGAACGAAGAGTTGCCGAGCATGATTGAGGGTGTCTTCTCTGAATCCATTGATGCTCAAATTCAAGCCACAACAAAATTCAGAAAACTCCTCAGTAAGGAGAAAAACCCTCCTATTGAGAAAGTCATTGAGTGTGGTGTTGTTACCCGATTTGTACAATTCTTGAGGTCTCCACACACTCTTGTTCAGTTCGAGGCAGCGTGGGCGTTGACCAATATTGCTTCTGGCTCAGCTACTCAAACTCAGGTAGTAATTGAGGCGGGGGCGGTACCAATTTTCGTCGAGTTGTTGAGCAGCCATGAGCCGGACGTCAGGGAGCAGGCTGTGTGGGCTTTGGGTAACATTGCCGGTGATTCTCCATCCTGCAGAGACTTTGTTCTTGGTTCCGGTGCTCTGCCACCCCTGTTGGCCCTCCTAAACGACAGCCGAAAACTCAGCATGCTCAGGAACGCAACATGGACCCTAAGCAACTTTTGCCGTGGAAAGACCCCACAGCCAGACTGGGAAGCTGTGAGTTATTCCCTTTAATCTTCACAAGTTTTGTACTAATGGCGTTACCATTTTCAGATCATACCGGCTCTCCCTGTCCTTGCAAAGCTGGTGTACTCCCTTGATGACGAAGTTCTTATTGATGCTTGCTGGGCTATCTCATACCTTTCCGATGGATCGAACGATAAGATCCAGGCCGTTATTGACGCTGGTATCCCAAGGCGCCTTGTGGAATTATTGATGCACAACTCTACCTCCGTGCAGACCCCAGCTCTGCGTTCTGTTGGCAACATTGTCACTGGGGATGATGTCCAAACACAGGTTATCATTAATTGTGGTGCCCTATCTGCACTCTTGGCTCTTCTTGGATCTAGTAAGGATGGGATCCGCAAAGAGGCTTGCTGGACCATCTCGAACATAACTGCCGGAAATTCAACTCAGATTCAAGCCGTTATCGATGCCAACATCATTCCACCCCTTATTCACCTTCTCGCTAATGGTGATGTCAAGACTAGGAAGGAGGCATGCTGGGCGATCTCTAACGCAACATCTGGTGGGCTCCAAAAGCCCGATCAGATCCGCTATCTGGTCCAGCAAGGTTGCATCAAACCCCTCTGCGATCTTTTGGCCTGCATGGACAACAAGATCATCCAGGTTGCTTTGGACGGTTTGGAGAACATTCTCAAGGTCGGAGAGATGGACAAGCCTACCACTCAGCAAAACGTCAACTTGTACGCTATGTACATTGAGGAAGCCGGTGGTATGGAGAAGATCCACCAAGCTCAGATCAATGCAAATGAGGAGATCTACATGAAGGCATATAACATCATTGAGAAGTACTTCAGTGATGAGGAGGATGAGGCTGGTGCCGAGATTCAAGGCATTGCACCACAACAGCAATCAGGCGAGGCTTTCAGCTTTGGTGCTACTCAGTCTGGTAGCTTCAACTTTGCCAATGCCAATGGTGCGGATCAAATGGATATGTAAGGGTATGGAGGTCTCAACGCAGATCTAAAGATGCCGCTATGAGGGTTGATTGTGGCTTTCAGAACTCATATTACCTTATTGATTCTTTTTCCACCTTTCGTTCTCCCCTTTTTTTCTAGGATATTATCATTGTTAGGTTGGGCCTATTTTCCCCCTCATGTAATTGTTCATTTCTGTTGGGCCTACGAAGCTTACCCCTATGTTTTACATTTCCATTGGTGGACTGGAAGGAAGAGCCCTCTGGATCTGGGTGGGTTGGGTTGGTCGGATAAATAGCATGTATGTTCTTTTGTAAACCCCTTAGTTTTTCCTCATATTTTGCCTTTTCTTGTGTCCCTGTGGTGTTGGTGCTGTATTTTTCACAACATGTTTTCCTCAGTGTCAACTTTTCTTATAAAATTCCCCCCCCCCTTCCCCCCCCCCCCGTTACTCGACTTATCAATGCCCTGCCGTAGTCACCCTCCATCACATATCCCCACCCCCGTATTCTTACCCTTGGCTCCCGGTGCCCGCACATGCAATGTATCTCGTCTATCCCCACGTATTTCCTCAAGAGGACCCGTTGGAGTCGACGAAATTGCAAAGAAGTTCCATGAGTGGAAAACCCTTTGTACATCTGGTACCACTGGCTTAGATATTGTCTGGTCCGTTGCTATCTAGTTCCTTTTGTGAACTCCCCCTGAACATTCTCTAACGATGGCAGTGCATGTCTGAAGAGCCTTGCATCTCTCTATTCCTCACAAGCCTTAGCTACTTTGATCTATTCCTCGGAGTGATAGGCCGGGCTTGTCACGCCGGCGACTAGCAAGGCTGGAGCTCCTGAGTAAAACTACATACAGTCATGGGCAAGGCAATGAGTGCATCTAAATAGCTGATAATTACGATTCTTCCATCTGACCAATTTTTAATCAGCCGCAGGATTTCAACATGAGTGAATCCCGGATCTCGAGATTAGTCTGAATTTGATGTGATACCTATGCACAGTGTACATATGCAGAAGAGTTTATTTACATATACGAGGTCGATGATGGCTTGTGGTAATTCTAAATGCCTAGGCCTTTAAGTTAACGGTTGCAGCTGGCCATGTTTGGTTCAGATCACACAAAAGGTCACGTATCTCGCACCAGACGCTGATAGCGATACCTTTGCTGTAAGGTGGTTGCGAGGCAGATGGGGTCGTGAGGCGCTTTGACCTATGAACTGCAGCTTGTCAACCGCAGAAACTTAACCTAACATTCAGATGAGCTACATCGCGTTGTCTCATTGAGGTCAAAGCGCCTCGCAATCCCAACCCCATCCATTACGTTAGTTCAATTTTATTTTTTTCAGCATTGTGCAGCAATTTTTATTGAAAATTGGATGGAAATGGAAGTATTATCCCCAATGTGTCCTCAAATCTTTGGCTTTGGGAAACCTCAGAGAAGTTACAAAAAATGTTTACTTGATGAGGTTCATGACCTCAATATGTTTTCCTTAAAAGGGGCATAGGAGTTAGGGAATCACACCATATGATGGGTTATGGCATAGGCAGACTAATGCCTTTGCACGCTCCATATGTATATTACCATAATCTCTGTGCAAAACCCAAATAGCAAATTTATAATTTGTTGTTTTCAGGGTAACTGTAATTGCTCTTGGCATCGGCACTTATTAATATATAAAGTAATGTGCTGGTATTCAATTAATTGTGATATTGATATACACTTGTATTGAAATTTGGGGAGTGAGACACAGCTAGCGGTCATAACCCAGCTATCTCTTCTCCTTTTTTCTAAAAATATTTATGCATTCTCAAGTGATTACAGTGTAATATCTTGACGAGTTTTCCCTAATATCCTCCGGCATAAACCTCAGGGCCAAATACGTACTTATGTACTTACTATTCTATATCTCTCCAAGGGGATCCCACTTAGGCTATGTGTAGAGTTAGCCATTGGTTCTATCCCTGAGCTAATATTAGGAACCGCATCTTTGAATCTTCAAAACCATAGTATTACATATACGATCTCCCTGTTCTGGAGTCTGTGTGCCATAGGTGAGTGCTTAGATACGAATGCAAATGCAAGACAAAGAATTTTTCTGCTGTAAGTTAATCAAAGCGTAACATGACGCCTAATATTGAACTTTTACTACTTACTGGTGGTTGTCCATCTCCTATTAGTTGGAAGTGGAAGTTCCATAACAGTAAGCTGTACTGTGATACAAGTATCGTCGGTCTCCATTCCCTTTCTCACATTGCCCTTTTAAATTGTATGCATGCGCTATGAACTAAAAACTCGAGTAATAAATCTTCATTCCCTCTCAAGAATTACAGTTACTGGTTGCTCTCTATTTTGTAAACACCCACATGTTTCCAAATCCCAATAAACTAGAATTCATAACTATGGTTACAAGTACAACTCCGCATCTCATATCTCTTTCACATCCCAATTCCCCCTTTCGTAACTCCCTTCACTCAGACAAAGAACAAGGAACAGGGAAAAAAAAAGGACTGTCGCCTATTGACGCCAAACATGCCTTCCCCCAGGGTGCCAAAGAAGTTCCCAGACTAATGCCTACTACCTGAAAACAAAGATCAATCTCAACCTGGTATGAAAAGATTCCCAGCAACACTTCTCACATCAACCCATACGATAAATCCATATCCAATAGATCCGTCCCACCCCCTCCCATCTTCACCTCTGACCCCGCCCCTGACGCAGGCGTATAATACACAGACATCGACGGTGTCCCCTGGGCCCCCGCCGGCGTAGTCCCCACCCCCCCTGACTTTAACCTCGACAGTGCTATCACCGAGGTATTCCTAGCCTGTAGAGGCGTACTAATGCTAATACTACTCTTCCGCGAGTTAATTTTCGACATTTGAGATATCCTGGGGGGGTGGATTGATGGCAGGGAAGTATTCCCGTTCGCACTCTGATTCATTGGGGTGTATGGTCTGATGTTGCTCGCCGCTGATGGAGGTAGTGGTGTAGGTCGGTTGAATAGTGAGGCGGAGCGGGATTTATCACGCGCAAAATTATCATTACGATTGTGACGCCCCAGAGTCAGTGACTTCGACAAGACTGGTGTAGGTGAAAGCCTCGTAAAAGGGGGAAAAGTCGTCGGCAAGCTTCTATTCCCCACCTCTTGCTCCTGCATTCTCAACCCCGGGGACCTCTCCAACACTAACGACCTCGACTCACCCCGCGCCTTTTCCTGCCTCTGTGACTTCGCTGGTACCGGTGTAGAAAACAACTTTTTAGGCTGTAACGGCGTGAACGGAGTCTGTGGTTCAACTTCCTGTAATGACCCAAACCCAGACCACGGAGGTGGAGGGGAGAGATTCAGTAGCCTTGAATTCCCTTTCTTTTGTGACTGTTTATGTCTCGACAACGGGACTGGGGTTTCCGGTTCATCTGCAAAGACATCTTCCAACTCAGCACCATTAGAAAACTGAGACCCAGAGGTGGTAGTGTATTCTGCTGCTGCTTCATCTCGCTCATGGGAAGTTCCGTCCTCTTCGTCGTCTGCGAGGTTATCGGAGTCGTCAGGGATGTATTGGGATTCTTCGTTTTCGTTTTGGAGAGGTTGGCTTGACCCGGCTTGATCCCAGTTCTGGATGATGGACTGCATTTGTTGCATTTGCATTTTGTGGAGCTCTTCGGTGGTTGGAAAGTTCTCCAAGGGGTTACTTCCTTGGGTCGGAGGTCGCTCGGGCTCTTCTTCATCATCTTTTTCTTGTCCTAAGTAGTCATCGTCTGTCTCCCACTTCGAAGTCGCAGCGTCCAGATCGGAGGCAGAATCGGAGTTTAGCTTTGTGGAGCGTAGTTTTGTGGTGGGGGTATCCGGCCGCCTTGTTGGGGTTGTCGTAGGCTTTGAAGGTGTCCCTTGCAATCTAGGTGACCCTTTTCCGCTGTGCACCTCTCGCCGTAAGGGTGAGGGGCTGTGTGCAGGAGATCTGCCACGACTGGAAATATGATATTCAGATAGCTCATCGAGCTCTGTATCAACGTCTAATAAACTGATATTGCCAGCCAAATTGCTAGCCAAATTGCTAGCCACGTCATCAACTTCCTCATTATTCATTGAGCGATCTGAAGGTTTTCGTGGTGGATTCTTCTTTGGAGTTGATGTGAATACATCATTCAATGAAAACTTCTTTCCATTCGGCTGGAGAAGAGGATAGTTCGACCATACAGGGTCACTTCGCGCTGGAGCAACGTCCAGTAAAGGTGAAGACTCCATGCTATTGTTGAAAACCTCGCGAAGTTCCTTCTGGTCAGCGGACCCAGACATTTCATTGTGGCAGCCTGGTAAAAGGAGGCTCCTGTTGGAAATAATTCTATGACTTGCATTCTTCGTCAGTGAGGCCTCTGTCTGTGTACCTTGGTGAACTACAATCGAGGATACACTCGATGAACCAAGCGATGACACTTCCAATTCTAGAAGAGGAGCAGCACATGCCAAATCTTCACCTGCTTGTAAGACCATCGTTTGAAGAGGCGAAGAAATATCAAACCCGTCAAGTAGCACATTAGAGTCGTTCGTAGTAGGTGGTGATTTTATCATTCCACCTCGACTTTCGCTCCCCAGATCTCTAGGGGCTGACAACCATGTTCTCGTTGGGCCAATAGCACATAAGATAGGAGATAGTCCGATCGGTATAGGGTCCGATAACAGATCTATTAAATTTCCCTCTGCCGATGGTAAAGCAGGAGGGGCTGTTATATCCAACTGAGGCACGTCGATTAGAAGTGGTTCTGGTTGTTGACTATTGGTAGCTATTCTCACTCCTGCATCTGCATTTGCAGGAGCCTGCTCGGCTTGAGATGCGTTCTTGTGCTCACTTGACATGGAAACCTGGCCCTGTTCATCACCCGTATCAGCTTGGAAGGATTCTTCATTTGCAGATGACGGGGTTGCTAATGAGGCCTCTGGCGACGCTGTTGAATCATGGCTATGTTCTTCTGGGTGCTCTAATTCAGTCACGGAGCACTTTAGGCCCTCCAGCTGGGAGCCTTCGCATGATTGCATATCTGCAGTGAGGTCATCAGTTTCATCTCCCAAAACCCGCAAACCAACATCGTCTTCCCTGGCATCCTCCGCGGTTTCATCTCTTCCAGATGGTTGAGTAGGCGTTTGATCCTCATCAGTAATATAATCTTCAGGGTCGTGTGTCTCATCCATCAAGTTATTGCCATACCCCCGCTCCATTTCAGAGCCATGTTCCTCGTATTCTTCTGGCGCCCACGCTCCCATGATGGCTTCCACCGTTGGGCATGTCGAATTAGCACCCCCAGCGTTTTCAGACCGAAGATTAGTTTCATCTGCTTTGGGCACTTTCTCAATCAAAGGGGTAGTCGACGAAGGAGAATCTGGTGCCGGTTGTAACTCAATCGTGCCTGCATCCTGCGCGTAATCGAATGGAATTTTTAAGTGTAATGGGACCAAAGTTCGAGGGAAGGAATTGGAACGCAGGGTTGTTTGCACAAATGGGACGACTTCGTCCCTTTTTTGCTCGTGAAAAGAAGCATTTTTGTCTTGCTTCTTTACGGACATATCGGAGCTTGTTTTCAGTCTCCTTACTGTCCTTGAAGACCCGTTCACGGTTCTCGGGCACTCCTGGGATAGTGCAATAGGCTTTCGTGACACAACATGCTCCGATGCATTCTCGGGGGACTGTGAAATTTGAGCTACCGGTAAGATCCGATTTGAAATCTCCATTATCCTAGCTGACACATGCTCAAGATATACTGTGGAGACAGGGGAAATTTCAGCTGACTCCGTGGGCATCTCGTCAAATGATACATTGTAAATGGCGTGAGGATAGGAATTAGGCTTGAGAGTCTGTGATGATTTTCTAGATGTAGGCTTCTGAAGGGTGGGCATGATTTGTGGTTTTGCTGATTTAGGTGGGGAGCTTCTGGAAACACTGGCACTTGGTTGTGCTGAATGGGCCGATGCACAGCCTATGGATTTATCCACCAGAACATGCCCAGAGATTTTGAGCAGTGCTTTCTGGGCAGGGAACTGCCTCCCAGGCTGCGCTGCAGTTGGGGGTTCATTGGTACTGTCGTCATTTATATTGGATAAGGTCGAGAAAGAGCTGGGGAGATCTTTCAACCAATTGTAAGTCTTTAGACGGCTGTGACTAGCGCGTGGGTTAACTGACTGCATCCCTGCCAACTCCTTTCTCCGCTCTAAACTTTTGTGTAATACACTCAGTGCATTTCCACGTTCTCCAGCGGTCACGTGTGTCCCCTTGACAAACACCCCGGAGGGCCCCACTGACTGGTGTAGGGTAAGTGGTTTCGTTGAACTGACATTTTCAGCTAGTCCCTGGTTCCTCTGTATTCTATGCAGTATTCCTATCCTGACGAGTGCCCAGAGCAGCTCCCGCACGGCATCCTCCTCCTTCTGGCATACTCTCAATGGGTCGATTTCTCCAAGCCTGGCTGCACCTTCTGCTGAAATATTTGCTTCATGAGCGATAGTCCCAATCAGCAGTTTGACATTCTTCACCCGGGAGTTGAACGATGTATGACTCTTCGAGGTCCGATCCACCAGGGGTATCCGCTTCTGGTGCAGTGCTTCGTAAAGTGCAATGAGTAAATTGGGAGTCGCGTCGAGAATATGCGTGATTCTTGGTAGCGAAACTGATGCGAGAATGGCATTGAGCGAGGTGAGGAGCTCTGTTTGGCGGAAACATTAGACATGTGAACTCTGGAATTCGATCTCGACAGCTGGTATACAAACCTGCATCAACGACATCGGGGATGGAGGTTGACGAAGTCTGACCTATATTTTCTAAGCCCACCAGCCCATCTGTTGAAGACGGCATCGAATTAGCAAGTCAGGACGTTACGCTGGATTAGCAGACGGTAAACATGGGTGTGCAGTCGGTAAACATGGCGTGCAGCTTGGTTAGCCGGAGCTCTAGGTACTGTACATTAATCATCCTGCTTACAGCCGAATGCAATCTGTAGCCAAGGAAGGCTGTACATATTTCTTCTAGCCGGATTGCGCACTCTGCATACTAGCGGGTCTGGGCACGAGACTACTGCATACACGTGAAAGAAATATTTATTTGGGCAAGCGTGAGTTCGAAGCGATTCAGCGCCAAGCTAGCCTCGATCTCGCCAAGCATCCTACTGCCTTCCAAAATAAGAAATTCCGAGCCTCATCCCCGCATCAAGGCTCCGCACCCATTTACGCCAATACATACGGTTACGGCTCTCTGTTTCCAGCCATCATGAGTAGTCTGGTTCATCATGAGCATTGAGGCTCTAGCTTCGTACGTCCTTGATGAGATAGCTCTTGACGGAGACAATGGTAATCTTCTTTTTGCCTTCTTGCCATCAAATGAGTCAATTGTGCATTTGTGGGGGCTGTGATGGTCATGATGATTCAGCCTGTACGTTACTTGATGTGTATCGATAGCCAATACTAGAGCCAATACCTACCTAATGCCTTGTCTTGTTTGTGGATTACTCGGCTCCTCCTGCACCACTGACATAGCCACCGCTATTTCAAGCTCTGTGCTGCGAGGCATTAAAGAACCGTTATGTTTTGTAGTTTGGTTGGCACAACACCCTCCGTAGGGAAACTTGATCACAAGCTCTTTTTGCTATACTTACTGCAAGGAGCGATTCCGTTCTATATGCTACTAAAAGTCTCGTTTTGATATATCACTAGTAGCTACAGCGATGATAGAAAATTTTTTATCGTATTCAAAGTAGCGGAATATCTTGGCTCCTTGACAGAGATCCCTTCTACTAATGCCCTGGGGTGGAGGCACTTATCATATGTAACTTGATTACCCTCATGCTAAGGACAAGCACAAGCTCAGCGTTACCCTGAACAGTCATTTCGCAAGCTGCAGACTCATTAAGTAGCAACGTTTACCTTTTCGCCTCAGCAAATGGCTAAAAAAATCCATACCCACAGCACCCACCTCCACCGCCAATTCCTCGCAGACGACCTCAAAACCCCTCCAGAAAATGCACATTTCTCACCCCCCCAAAGACTTTCTCTACCAATCCCTCCTCACGCACTGTACGTTCCCCACTTCCCCTACCCTATCCCCATCCCCCCCCCCAACTTTCCTCCCATTAAACTAATCCCTCATCACAGACTCGCATATCCCTTACCTACAGTACCACTCCCCCTCCCGTCCGGGAAAAAAAACTGCCCTGTGGCTGGCTAAGACAGGAAAACGCACTCCACCTACCATCCTCCCCACTAGTACCACCACCGCCCCGACCACCCCATAACAACACACCGCTCACCTCACGCTAAAGTCTACGACCCCGTTTGCGGAACTACCATCTAATTCGTCACTTGGGAGGTCTGTGACGTGGGGAGGTTAGTGGGATTGCTTGGGCGGGCTGCGAGGGGGATGGGCGGGGTCAAGACACAACCAGGTGGGGGTGATATTTGATAAATTCTATTTAGAACGGGGAATGGACTAAATAGAGAGATTAGATACGGTCATGAGTGATGCGCCAGTACACCAACGACAACACCAACACCAAACCAAGCGGTATTATGTGTCCCGGCAGCAGATGCCAAGAGTAGGTTCGCCTGCACCTTTAGCCGCGCGGATACCCCTGGACCTGGGAACGAGAACAACAGCAACAGAAACAGAAACAGGCAGGTGGGTCAGGAGGGAGGGGGCCAGGGGAAAGAGTAGGACTTGATGGGGACGAGCTCGACTGTTATCTTCCCGAAGCTGTGCATGCGCAGTGCATATATTTGGTTTGGGAGGGGATTTTTGGTCTTTTGTAGTAATACCTACTAGGACCTGAACCTTGCAGAATCATGGTTTGTATGATGATAAGAAAAAATTGAGACTCCGCCTTCACTCATACACGAGCTTGTTGAAGGTATCAGTATAATACAAGGCCCTTTTGTTAACTAGGCAAATGGGTGAGGACCAATCCCAATCTCCAAAGCATTAACAAACACGGAAGACAAACCGTCAAACCTTGCGTTCCCAACCAAAAAAGCATCCCGGGGCAAACCGCATACAAAAACATAACTTACCAACATAAATGAAAACAGGTATCTCACCCACAAGAAGGACAAGCCACCAGCGACTCCAAGACCCGCGGAAACACCTGCGCGCAAACCCTATAAGCAAGCAAAGCCATTAATAGGCATCCAAGCCACCCCATCGCCGAACTTGCAGACCCCTGCTCCCTCGTCAACCTGTCCAACTCTTCAATTAACTTTCCATTCTGAATGAAGATCTCCCTCGACTCCATAATAATGGCTACACTCAGTTAGGACACATTCACCTTCCCAATCAGAGAAAATGACACGCACCTTCCCTCTCCTTCTCTTCAATCTCCCCCTCCACACTCGCTAGTCTCCGCTTGAACTCCTCCTTCACAATCTCCTCTTCCTTACCCTCCTCCACCTCCCACATAAACATATTTGTCCCCAATCTCTGACTCTCCTCGCTCGTCATCCCCTCCAACCGGGGAAAGAACCTAACTTGACTTAGCATTTTACTTTTGATAATCTTTCCCCCAGCAAATAATGCAAGGTACATATTATGCGCGTAAGCGATAATAACCAACGGTTCCTCCTTAATTGCCTCTCTAATATGGTTTGCGTAGGCGATGCGGGCGGGGGTAGTTGGGGTGGAAAATTTCTCGAGGGCTGAGTGGGGAGTTTGGAGAGAGTAGTAGAAGGATAGGTCGCGGAGGAGGGGTTCCGTACGCAGGAGAAGGGGTGTGTGTAGGGTGCGAAGGATGTGCAGCTTGCGTGCGGAGATGGTTTGAGGGGGGTTGGTGAGGAGGCGTGACCATTCTTCTTCGAAGGTTTTGTAGATGTAAAAGAAGGAGAGGATGCCTGTAGCAGGGTGATTGTTAGTATGAGAAGCAGTAAAATTATTGTTGTGGAGAGGGGAAGATACCTTCACGGAAGTTGCGAACGTCCCGGAGACCGAGACCCACACGGACCATAATGATCTTGTTGATACTGTCATGGACGTCTCTGTGTGCCCATAATAAATTCATCGGCCACGATGTGCTCAGTTTACATTTCTAGACTCTAAACATCTCCTCATTCCTGCAAAAGTACTCTTCAGTGTAAGCGTACCGTGTAGACCTATTGATCTCTATACTGAGCTTTGACGGATTCAGATCTGGCTTCCTCCCGGCATGATGGGCTGGAGCTGGTTCTGCAGACATCGTGGTTGGATTTCCTGTACGTTAGGGAATATTAGGTTAGGATTATGGAAACAGCAAGGACTGCAAAACATATATTGAAGTGCTTACCTGGGGCGAAAAGGACAACAGCTGTAGCTAGAACACCAGAACCGGACAAAGGACAGGGAGAATGGACAGGAGAGAAGGCGACGAGGAAAGAAGGACAAGGTGCCCTCTCACAGTCAGCCAGTTCCAAAGAAAAAGGAACGCCAGAGGTAGTCTGGTTGTACGACCCACCGACTGTGCGCCAGAGGGCTACTGGAACGCCACTGAGCCATTCCGCGCCAGCCTTTGGGGTCCATTGATATCCCAATATCCTTAGCACCCAGCGTCTCGTTGCACGCCCTCTCGGAGGTTAGTTTTAATATCAGAGGTGCAGAGATCATATCCGCCCCTCTCCACGTCTCCATTCAATTTCCTTTTTCCACCTACTATAAGTACCTTTTAAAAAATAATAATAATTTGAAAAAAGAAAAAAAAGAAAAAGAAAAAGAAAAAAAGAAAAAAAAGCTATGGGTACCTATGTGCACCTCGGGATCGATCTTCGATCCTGGTGTCAGAACTCTAAAGCACGATAAGCGACATTATTACATTCCCAGAACCCGTGTTCTGAACCACCCCTAAGCGACATCAGATGAGTTGTGCCGGGGTTGGTTCGCTTACCCCGGCTGTAAAGTAGGTAGTTACGTTAGGGCAATGAAGAAAAATTGTAAAAACTACCAAATTCTTATTTTATATACAATATAAAAAGTAAAAAAAAGTGATTTTCTATCTGGTGGTGGTAGCAGGTAGGTATGGGGTGGGGGGGGCAGTTGCTGGCAGAATATCTGCAACATGTTGAGCCACAAGGTGGATGGCTTTCTGAGAATAATACTGGAGTTGTGAAGTTCTCTAGTTGCGAGAATTACATAATCTGAACTAGCAAACTGCTCTTGTGAAACTTCATTTAAAGGTAGCTTTCAAGCTCTATATTAGCCGTGAACCGTAACTACTGAGGTCTTGAAAAACATGAGGGGTGCTCAGAGGTCTCGAGGACGTTGTTGCATGAGAATAGCTCGCTCTTACTGTACTAGTACAGTACTGTATAAACATTTTCGTACATCCATGAGGTTACCGGTACCTTTTATGTTTCAACCTCATGTGGGTTAAAACAGTCCTCATGAGGCATCTATTCATGTTGTTAACAGCAGCCATATATGGAGGAAATCGGAAGCGTTACACAGTGCTCCTCAGCACAGATTCAGCGAGCCTATAGATAGTCTACTGTCGTTCTATATTATAGAAAAGTTACATCGTGTGGAGAAGAATTCGCTTCAAGAAATAGGTTTGGATTTGAAGGCGAATTCCACACCTCTATTCTTAAGAAACTCAATAACCATATACCTATCACTACGGCCTGAAATTAAAAATGAGATAAATACAAGTACCCGAAAAATAGAATCCAAAACCTCAAGCCGATGAAGATGAACTGGAAGTGGAATGAAAGGCTAAGAGATGTATCTAGCAGCGCTTGTCCCAGCCCTCTGCTGTCGCCCAGTCAGGCATGCAGCTCAACAACAACTCAAATACAGAGTCTAGGATGCTTTTTCTAGGCTTCAAGTAAGGCCTCAGAAAGTCTAGAATACATTGTATCTGGTCCTCTGGATCTGTTAGCAATGGCAAAATACTTTGCGAGGAGGAGGCTTTTAAAGTGAATTCATACATACTAGATAGAACTGAGATCTGTGCTGTGCGGGGGGTGTTCGGCATCTCCAATCATGCCATTAGTTCATAGGTAATATCAATAATGACGGAGAGAACAAAAATCTTAGGCAGCTGATGATAGACAAGAGAGTTGACTGAATTACCAACTAGGAGTACAAAAGTTCCATGGTTTAGCATTAGAGGTATTTCTAAATCATCATAGAAACTGCTTTGCCCTTGGAATTGGATGAATGCAGGCTTTTCCTCAGATGTCCGAAATACCCAAAACTGTCAGATATATATGCTGGCCGCGTTAATTGCTTCAAAACTATCATCAGGGCCGCAGCCTTTCCGGGTCTGCTCTCTATTCCGTATTTTATTATTCTTCACACATCAAACTATAGCCCTTCTATCTTGCTTGCTAACTTTTTCTTGAACCTATCGGACCTGGAAGCATTTCCAATATCTCCCCGCTCAACTGTCCAGTTTTGGAAATTTGGGATAATTGACCAAGGATCACCAAAATTCTGTACGATCAAAATAATCTGAACTGAGGATGATACCCTTCTTGACCAGTTCAATTTTCATAATTCACGTAGGGGGCACGCTAGGGATTGTAGGTAGACTAGGTACAGTAGAGCACTTTTATCTTGGCAAAAAAATTAAAAAACTACCCTAACTCTCCACCTCAACATTTCCTAGCAATTTCTCCCGAAATCAATCCGCTCCTTCCATTTCTTCGGCGGACCTGCACTCCAGTCGTCTCTCATGCTTAAGTCCTTCTGCACTGGCGGCCTCAAGAGAATGGCGACTAGCTACTTGAGCACCGGCCCTAACGTCGAGGGTCTCTTCGGTAAGCCCCCCACCCTATTACCACCATCTACTCACTAACACCCTCCCAGCCGTCAATAAACCCACCAGCATCTCCTCCGCTGAAGTTCTCCGCAAACTGCAATACGTCTTCAGGAAATCCCCCCTCTTTAAAGACTGGCTCTCCGCTGAACGCGACAAACGCGACAGGATTCCCAACATTCAAAAGAGAAGACGCTTGCGCTCCAAAAAGTTGATCCAAGTCAAGCTCGGCCACGGCGGGACACTAGACCCCCTGGCCACAGGCGTGCTCGTAATCGGTGTCGGCTCTGGGACTAAAAAACTTCCTCTCTTGTTGGGAGGAGAGAAGGAGTACCTCGCCACCGCCATCCTGGGCGCCGCAACGGATACATATGATCGACTGGGGAAAGTCACGAAGAGAGCGGAGTGGAGGCATGTAACAAAGGAGATGGTCGAGGAGAAGTTGAAATTGTTTAGGGGAGAAATTATGCAGGTACCGCCAATTTATTCCGCGTTGAATATGAATGGGAAGAGACTGTATGAGTATGCCCGGAGCGGGGAGGAGCTGCCGAAAGAGATTGAGGCGAGGAAGATGAAGGTTGATGTCTTGAATTTGTTGAGCTTTGAGACGAAGCATAACTGGGACCTACCGGTGGTGGAGGCGGATGATATTGCTAAGAGTTTTGCGGAGAGAATTGCCAAGAAGGCGGAGGAATTAGAGGGATTGGAGAAACCAGAGGCGAAGAGGGCTAAGGTTGATGGGAATGGTGCGGGTGAAACAACGTTTCTAACAGAAAGCACCCCCGCTGTAGTCGACGCCTCCACAGTAGATGACGGGACACCCCCCATTCTGAGGCTCCGTTTGGTCGTCTCATCAGGCTTCTACGTCCGCTCATTGATCCACGACCTCGGAATCGCCTTAGGGTCAGCAGCGCATATGGTTGCGCTTGTGAGAACAAGGCAGTCGGCGTTCACGCTGGGGGAAGAGAATACAATTGAATGGGAGGATTTTGGGATTAAGTTGAAGGAATATCCATTGTTAGATGGAGAGGAGAAGGGGGAGAAGGGGAAGAAGGGGAAGAAGGGGAAGAAGGGGAAGAAGGGGAAGAAGGGGAAGAAGGTAGAGAAAGTGGATGAGAAGGGAGATCAGGATGGGGATTTGGATGAGGATCTGGATGAGGATAGGGATGAGGATAGGGATGAGGATAGGGATGAGGATAGGGATGAGGAGGTGCAGAAAGAGGGTGAGGAGAAACCGAAGCGGGTGTGGGAGGAGAAGTTTACAAGGGCGATAGAATTGTTTGAGCAGAGTGAGAGGAGGAAGGGGTAGGGCGTAATTTAGAGGGGGTCTAGGGGTGGTTGATCATATAGGGCAGGTGGAATAGAGGGGGAGGAAGTTAGCGGTCAAAGATTACTGGAGTTTGTATGGGGAAAAATGTCATTACAGTTATAGTACCTGAACTTCTTAAGGTACATAGTACATCGAAAATTCTGATTAAAGATGTCAATTCTCAAACTGTGGAGATGGTGTCTTTTCTTTGAATAGCTTATTGCCACTCAAGATGTTATAAACGAGATTCTCGGTCCTACCCTGAGCTGAGATGAGCTATAGATGGTGGCTGGCTTACTCCGTTTGATTAACTGGCTAGATTTACCTTTCTGGGGTATGCGGTGGGCGCGTGGGGTGTATGGCAATGCCAGTCGGATAAGCTGGTATGAGAATGTGGGTGGTGATAGTGAGTTACCGGATTGAAACCAAATAATAAGGATATGGGTATATTCATTTTCCAGAAGTTTATCTTGGAAATGTATTTTTATCAGCGACTATCGTTTTTCGCATCCTCCCCCCTCTATCTTAACGTTTATTAGTCTACAGTAGCCCCGAGCCCAGCTGATAGACTCGGATTTTCTACTTATTTAGTTTGAATTACTCTAGGAATTGGAATATAAGAAGAACCCCCCCGTCTTAGTCTTAGTCGATAAAATGTGAAGTTAGAGAGATGTGAATAGGGTAGTTAGATGGCAAGGATTAAAGGACTTTCTTTGCTAAAGGAAAATTTGGCAACGGCGGTCTTTAAGGGGACATATTATGGGGGCCTCCCATGCGGCTGTAGGCTCTTTCATTTTTCTCCGCTTTGTGTTCATCCTTCCTTTTGCTCCTCCCTCTCGCATGGCTGTTGGTCGTGATTTTTTTTTATTGGTATCTTTACCCCCTCTCCCAACTAACACACACAACCACCACACGCACATTCTCTGGTGGCGTTAAACATGGTTGCTGTTATGAGGTCTCTATAGATGTATATAGATGGTGACTTTATGTTCTAGTTTGTATGGTAAGGGTAAATACCCTGAATTCCATATTGATCTTCTCTTACTAATGGTCTACAATAGCCATGGGAAGTAATAGAGTGAGTGTTGTCCCATGTAACCAGGTGGGAACAGAAACTATCTGAATAGGAGATATTTGACAACTCTATACCATATATGGTTAGTCATCTAGTATTTTGTTACCCTGAACTAACTCACACCCATGATCTTTTTCAGGGCTTTGAAATATAGAAGTTGGGATGCTGCCAGCTACTTACATATATTCTGACAGAAACAATGTATAGAGAGGAAGGTAGATGGAAGGTTTTTGACACTCTTGATCTTGGGATGTTCATGGTAGTACGCAGAATGACAGGCTTTTATTTCAGGGAAAAATATTCAGCTCCGTAGAGGAGACCAGTCCCACTAGGCTGCTCAGGAAAAAATATCAAGAACCCTCCAACAAAAGCCCTTATCAATCAGTGTGACTGATTTAGTAGAGTTCTTTAACGGGAGCAGCTACCGAGAAATAGTTAGTAGAAGTACCAAAAAATGAAGCGGGAGTTCAAAAATACCTGATACAACTGCCAGATTACAACCGAGTAACCCAAGGTAACGAAGAATTAATTAAATTAAAAGCAGCAAGAGTAGAAAGAAATAAAACTAACTGAGAAAGCCACCGTCGTCTGTCAGAGTATATCCGGGAACATTGGGGGTGTTGAAGCAGCTCACTATAATTATTGTTTCTTAGAGTTCACCCTTCCTCGCAGAACCAAATTATACAATATAGGAAATATAGGACCAATATTGTAGTGCGCTTGGCTTTGTGCTGGCGTCTGTTTATGATTGAACCTGCTGTTCTTAAGCCAGAGCCCAAAGGCTATGGTTGACTGATTAGAGAGAAGCCAGTCAGTATGAAGCTGATGGGGTGCAGTAGTCTCTCATTATAAGCATACGGTTACAAGAATACCTCCGCCCGCTCCACATAGCATATTTCCATTACTATCCTCCACTACCTAGTCCCAAAATGCCCTGCGCTCTGATTTCACCCCGGCTTCTAGGTGGCTCATCATGGCACCCTCATTGGGGTCGCATGTGAGTTTTTTTATTTAAAAAAAAAAGAATATTCTTATTTTTTTCGCTTAGTCACCATAGACATGCTTGAAACGAGAAAGGCACTTTACTGGATTAGGTATGGTTATCGTGCTCCTCAAAGTTCATTATATAGCGAACAGGACATAATATAGCGAAAGTCGAACAATAAATCGATTTAAGACGCTTGAATCTCAGCGCAAGATCACCGACTTCCTGTGTCCTTCCCGAACCAAGCCCTCCTTTTCATACTGATAGCTCCTGGTTGTTCTGTATCTCCTTTATCTGTCAATTTGTTTCAATTTGTTCTTTGCATGTATGTCTAATATTCTAATATTCCTTACCTCATTCTGTAGGCTTTCTAACCCCCACGCTTGCTTTATTCAATACTTTTCTATTTTACCTCGATACAAGTATACATTGGTTACAAACATATTTGCGCCGATCCGGAGGATACACTTATAACGAGAGTCATCTGAAAACGGAATTGATAGGTTGGGGAAAAAAGTGACAAAAGGAACGTGGGAAGGTAAGAGATTAAAGAAAATATTATTTCCCTGCACCAGTATACGTTACCGATAAATATAGAGGCACAACTGAGCAGTTGATTGGATAAAGGAATTTGAAATTTAAAGAATTCCTATTGGCTTACAATTTGAGTTAGGAACTGTGGTATCCGAAAGTAGTCTGGCTGCCCGCATGAAAGCTATGACCATAATCACGCGTTTCACTTTCTCATTATACACATAGTAGTTTGAGCCAGGAACCGGACCACCCATCTCCTGGCTGGCCTGGGCCTCTCCCGAATATGAGTTCTCGCGGGGGGCCCGGAAAAGATATGGAACGACCTGAATTGGGGTGCGGAAGTCTATAATTTCCTATGTTAGGCCCTGTACCACAGTTTGTACGCAGAGTTAGCAAAAAAAGGGGGCGCTCCAGGGAGGAATCATCCAGCTCTACACCCATAGGGGGATGCGCAACCTCATCATTGGTAGATACCTAGCCTGAATACGAGTAATGATTTATCCCCCCCCAAGGGAAAAGTAGCTTACATAAGTACATATATGTTCTAGGCCGCTCGCGGGCAATTCATTTAATTACTGCATTTAGTAATATCAGTGTCACCAACGGGCCAGCCCGGCCAGGCCAGCTTCAGGCCGCCGGGGGCCTGGACTGAGGGCTGAGGTCCGTGCTGGCCTGAAACAGCCCCGGCGGGCTATCTTGTGGACTGGACTGCTTGACTACTCAAATGGGCCGTCCAGTCCGCCCAGTCCGCCCAGTCCGCCCAGTCCATCTACAACCTGTTCTTGTGAGTATGCATGCCGGCCAGATAATTCAGGCCAATCCCCGGCTGAGCTCAACCCGGTCCAGACCGGCCTGGGCCTGTTTGACGGCCCGACTGGGCGGCCCGATCCAAACACTGTTTAGTATATATAATCCTGGGCACGACTCGAGCACGGTAATGAAAAAGGCTCAAGCCCAGGCCTAAACTGTGAATAACGTACTTGAATTAATAAAAATACACCTAACTGGAGCTATATTAAATACATAGAACTAGGATATTGGTTGTCCTCCGGGTCGATTGGGCTATTATCCAGGAGTCCAATTTCTGTCCATTCAGCTAGAGCCGAGAGGTTACCGCAGTCATAATCTTCTAACCCTCTGGTATGACAAAAGAATGAGCATTTCAACTCATTTATAAAGCATCGGCAGAAACGACTGGTATAGGACTTTTTGTAAATACATAAGACAGACACCCGAGTTGTTGTGGCGAGAAGCATTAGCTAAAGTGATTATGGATTGTCGAATAGCTGGAGTATCTACAATTTCATTTTTACAACCCCATAAGATTAGTTGCTAGCTCGAAATCCTTAGTTGGATAAAGGTGTCATTCAGGCTATGGTTTTGTAATAACTTATAACCATTGATTGTCAGTTTTGGCTTAGTCCTGGATGCTGTAAAGCATCCGCCTATTTCTAAGCTTAAACCTAGCTTTTATTTGGTGTAAAACCGAGGGAATAAAAGTGGCAATATACTCAGCGTGATTATTTAGATCTTCATCACTAGAGGTTTTTTATTTTGGAATCCACCCCTTCTTCAAGTTCTATAGTTTTCCGCTCCTTAAATAGAAGGTGTTCTTGGTGTGAATAGGGTCAACCAAAGACAATCTCAGAGGGGGTTTTGAGTGTTGAAAAGTATTTTGTTCGATCAGTACCTAATATAATACTGGGAAGTGCTGTATCCGACCCACTAGACTTTCCATTTAGTGAGACGAGATTGTGCAACTCTATCAAGCCTTTGAGCATGAGGTGTTTGAGGTTTTCCATGTTTTATTTTTATACTCCAAGCTCATAATAAATGCTCAATTTCTCCCTTAAATTCTCCACCATTATCGGATCGTAAAATGTTAGATGAGCTATAAAGCTGAATCCAATCCCGACTAATAATATTAGTATCATATTACTTTTACTAATGAGTTTAACATACCATTTTATCTTCAATGGAACAACCGGTCTTTCATATGACAGATCCATTTATATTGTCCATCAGGCTCATGGAGCATATTAATTAGATCAACTTGAACCCGTTCAATGTGTCTATATTTATAAATTCAAGTGAGTTATGTACCAAATGCAATAATTAAATAAATTGCCCGCGAGGGGCAGCCGCCCTATGTCCCTAGCCCTCGATAGGGAATCTTCGGACATGATCACCATCCTGTCCGATTCCCAGGCTGCTGTCCAAACAGTATCCAATATGAGCAAGGGAACAACCCCCAGGTCAGGCATCGAGGCGGCAATCTAGGAACCCTCGTTAACTCCGCAGACTTTAAGGGGAAGCATGCAACAGAAAACATTCGACAAAAACATGCGACACTACAGTAGAGGCATGTACCATTTAGCGACGAAAAGTACGGAATACCTGCGGGCTAGGTGCCAGTACCTATTAAATCCTCAACATACCTGTATTGCACCTTTGAACTCACATTCAGCTGCTTGCTACCTATTAGTATTGGCTCCAGCAATATATTCACAATACCTACTTCCGCTCATGTCGGACTCCTCATAACTAAGTTCTATTGTTTGATTAAATAACTTGTTTATAAAATAATTAATATTGGATATACTTCTATTTGGTGTTTACTACATGTGATATTGGAGTGTCGCTGTGGTATTGTAGAACTGTATAAATTATACCTCTGTCGCCGTGGCATTGAAAATCTTTGACCAAAATATTAATTCCGTAACGGCCCAGAACATATATATATTTTTTTATTTTTCAAGGTTTCAACTTATATATTAATATTTATGATTACCTCTTTCTTTCACCTCACCTAATGTACGGTTAGGTGGTCAAAGAAAGGGGGAAACATATATGATGAAAACAATATTTTACTACCCAAACTCGAAACGTAGGACAAATGTACCTCCCTTCCCCCATACCCAATATCCGAATATGTGGGGTGGGGAAGGGAGGTAGAGATGAGATATATATAAATTAATAAAACTTAGGAAAGGGTGACAAAGGGGCTTCCCCCTACATAAATTACAGCCCAACGTAGTTGAGGTAGTTAACCACGTTTTCTAAGTCTTATGATGTTGTTAGATTAGATGGTCCTGAAAGAGATCTGTCATATCTAGAGGCCGCAGAATTCAGGTCTTTAATTAGGCAAGGACTTTAATTAGGCACTTGAATTCTAAGGCTATGAGTCCAACCGGGCTCATGTGAAAACAATCATCAAGAGTCATAATGGTTCCTGATCATAATGAATGGAAGATGGCTCATTCTGGGCTCATTCTGGATACGTTCTGTATCATGAATGACGCCAGAGAATGTAATAGAAACGAGGCTGGGAATAGAAAAAACAAAATAAGAGACATACATCAGCTGCCAACCTAAATACGGTACCCCGATGAAAGTATTTGCGACCCCCCTGCAGAAATTTGAAAGAGGACAAATACTTTCACCGGGGTATTGTATGCAGCTGTAACAGGAGTCAGCAAGCTGACCAGAGACATGCCGAGAGTGAGTACCGTCATAGCTGAGTAAAGGAAAGAGAAAGCGTAGTAAATTTAATACTAATCCAACCAAGAGAATTTCCTAAACGAGCAAGAACACGACTAAACACAAGACAGGAAAACTACCAAACATAATCTAAGTTAATCCAAATTAGTATGGAAAAACTGACCACGGAAAAATCAAGAAGATAAAGTGTAGCGCATGACCTCAGACGAGATGAGCGAAAACGAAACGTAGCTGAACCCGAAATGCTTGAACCAAGTGTTATATAATCAAGAGCCTCCTCAGGAGGAAACCAAAGAAGGCCACAACACTGAAACAAAGTATGGAGAGAAGCTAACACGGGGTTAAGAAAGTTTGCGGAATGGGTTTTCAAGAAGATAGTAGACTAAGGAGGGTAGATACCGGGGATATCAAGTAGAGGAGGTTCTGGAGGGGCCCAAAAAATGAGTGAAAATGAGTGAAAAGTCTGACGCCTGCATTTGATTTTAAGAGTCTCAATGCATTTTTTCTCACCGTTTATCACATCCTGTAGCTCGGTTATATTGACTGTGGGTTCAAATTGAAGTGAGATCTTATCCATAACTAACCTGGTATGGTGCTTCTCTCACAAGCGTATGTATATTGTGACTAAGTGTAGGAGTGGAAGTGTAGTTGGGACCATCCTGGTAAATGAAATTGCGTTCGTAGGTTCGAATCCTGCCTCCCTCAAAAAGATTTCCTAACAGCTAAGGCTTGGGTTTGACCTAAGGAGGTTTCCTCGCGCTTAGTCAGAGAAGTTCATTCTGAGACTAGTCCCAAATGGGCCTTGGTAGTGGAGGATAGGGGTAGCGAAAATATGCTTATAGTTAGTCTGGTTGGCACGGGAGGTATGCTGTAACCAATATTTTTTATATCCACTATGTTTGTGTGAGTGTCTTCTATATTTCCTCCAATACATAAATTTGTGTGAACGCTTCTTCCCTCAAAATCAACAAGAGATCATGTTACGGTCACATTTACCTGCTCCTAGGTAGTGATGAGGCACCCCGCACTGTTGCTATGAGATAGGTTTTAGAAGCATCAAATATTGTGGCCACCTTGACTGTGAAGGTATCTCTCTTTGCTAGCCTACCCCTGCACCTTTTTTTTTCTTTTTAATTCTCATTACTCTTATTCTGTCCTACCCCTGCACCTGAGTGGTGGCCTAATGTGACAAGTCACACTGGCCTGATGTACACAATACATTTACACAGGACACAACCTTGACAACATGGGCTTATAGTAGGGCTTCGGATTCTGTTTATTGCGTGTGACCCACGATTCCCTGGATGATTGGACCAATACCAATCCTGTTTATGCAATTGTGCCCTCAGGCTGAGCCCTTGAGGCAGACAAGGCACATTTCTCTTCCTGTTTCTACTGAGTCTCATGACTCATGATGTGACTCATACATGTGTTGAAAATACCTGAGCTTGGTTTATAAACCCTCCCTCCCTCCCCCCATAAGAGATTCATCTCTACAGACTAAAGCAAGTTGCAATTGTTAAATCAAAACTCAATTCGAGGCACAAGACATACATTGAAAAGATTATGGGAACATGAATGGTGATTGTCGTTATAGGTATTATGGGATTGAAACTTCTCTTGGGAATTATAGCGAGCTAATACTCTATCTACCTAGGGATTACGAGGGATTTCAGGTCCTCATATCATTGGCCCCTCTGCGCAGCTGTTCCAAGTCACCACATTCGACGAATTTGCCCCTCCTATGCGGCCGGCTCAGAGTACGCTCAACCCAGACTCCAAAACCAGGCTACCTTCAGGCAGCAGTCAATTGCAAGTGAAGCTGAATCTCTAATATAGTAGTATCAGTGTCCTCATCCCAGGGCATCAACTTTATATATTTATATGCATCAGAAACATCTATATCTTGAAAACAAACTCTCACAGATTACTATTACCAACAACAGCACACACCAAGAAAATTACCGTCAATATCGCTCCCTTGCTCCCTCAATCCTGACTTATTTATATCCTAAACTACCTAATGCACAAAATTTACATACCTTTCGAGCGGAACCAGCATTTCATTACATATACCGTACGTCCCATCTACCGAGCATTCCACCCACAGATCATTCTACTCACAGATCTTTATACCCACAGATCATCCCGAGGTTTGCAGTCAGTAGCAGTAGCACAATGTCAAGGCCTGGGGCGGTGTCTTATTTATCCCTCAGTGGCAAAGGATGCTGGGTGATCCCGAGCGTCTACCGGCAGCTTCCTTCGAAGGGCCACAGGTGTTCTAAGCCAGCTTCGAAGCCGCGCTGGGCATGGCCTGAGAACCAAAGGATATATTACCATGCGATCGCAATCGACTTCAGGATTATTCCCCACCTAACTTGGCGGAGCGGGCGTCTGGAGCTGGAAGACCCCGTCGTTGTTCTTACCCAAGTTGAAAGCGATGCCCGCGTAGGTGCTCTCTCCCTGGATGAGCTCCATGCCTTGATCCTGCGTCTCTGGGGCCTGCCCTTAGTATACAACCTCTTTAGCTCTCCTGGACATATTACTGGTCATGATAGTGTAAGATATGCCGAATGGCTATCCTACTTTATTGAATATGACCACTGCTTCGGAGTAGTCCGTGCGTGGGCTGCAGCCCTTCTATGGTCGACGCCGTATAGCTTGCAATTGCCATCATCAGAACATGAGCTCGATAAACCTAACTCTGCCTTGCATCACGACACCTGTGTATGTATTGACGGAGTGCATACCGCAAAGTGGGAACCTCCTGCGTTGGGGATGCAGGGTTACCAGATCATAAACATGAGGGAATGTGGTAAATGGACACGGCGCGTGTGGGATGTTCGCGCGAACCGGGTTATCCCATGGACCGACTCACTCAAATCCATCGTACCAATCTCTCACTCTTGGGTTGCTCCAGAGGATATAGAGTACCATTATACAAGTGTCAATCACTACTTGTGGCCCGTCCCACTGCCACGTGGTGTACAAGTTGAGGACATTCGCGAAGAACTGATTCAACACAAAATTTGGTGCGCATGGCTCGACGTCCTCTGTATACGACAAGAAGCATGGCCACAGCTTGAACCAGCCAGATTACAAAATTTAGAAGCCGAAATGAGGAGTTTCCCCACTAGCTGCTCACACTCAAGAAGCTATTCCAATAAAATACGAGAGGAAAGAAGGCTGAAGGAAATGGAAGTTGATCTACCATTAATTGGTAACATTTATATGCTATCCCCAAAAGTATTCGTGTATCTTAATGGATTGGGGCGACCTTTTAATCAAAATCAAAATTGGGCTGATTCACGGAACTGGCTGCGGAGGGCATGGACTCTACAAGAAACAAAGCCCCGTGAGAACACGATCATTGGTGGGCTATCTGAGGGGATGGATCTATGGACGTGCAAAGTAAGTCAACTAACTTCCACTAAAGCAACCTTGTTCCCCCACTCACCTGTAGGTATATAGATCGACAAGAAAGGAACGACGCTGGAAACTGCCCTGCGAAATATTGCAGTCTGTCACCACCAGCCCAATTTTACGCGCCTGTTTCGCGAAATGAAAGGCAGGGAAGCCGATAAGCCCCAGAACAAAATTTGGGGCCTTTTCTTTCCTTGCCTTTTTCTGTCACTCGGCCGTGGAACACCCACAGCTGGCGAGTCTACAATGTTGCCCTCATACGATGAAAATCACAAACCTGAACATGCCTGGCAGCTTTTGGTTCACGCTTTAGCAAAAAATGAAGGGCCCCGTGCCGAGCCTGCAGGAGGTATATGCGCGGGCCCCATAGCCGACACTTTGGCTTTGTACTTGTTACTCACTCCTCACCCCTCAGCAGAGCACTGGTTCCCAAGTTGGGATCAGATAAATTCATATCCAGAATTTTCCCTTCAAGAATCACAACTAGATGATCAGAAAGCCCCAAGCATGAATGTGCCATTATCCATTAAATGGGGACGGATATACCGTCGAGTCCAGTTGACCATGGACCGAGGAGCAAAATCTGGATTCTTAGCTATAGCCCCGGGATATACAGAACCTATTTGCTTGGAAAACATCAATCCTAACTCTGGAAGAAGTTCAGGTCTTATCTCCGGGCAAACATACACCCTACTAGACCTCACCCCCTTTTATTCCCATCAAGTCGATGCGGTTGATAATGGAAATCGAACCCCCTCTCGTACGATCCAGGGAATACGAAACTGCCGCGACGTCTTCAGACCTATATGTAACACCAGCTTGATAATCGTCTGTCGGGAGCTATCGGAATGGAATCCACCCTCCCCCGGAGACAGTGCACATCTTTACCAGTATAGACTCCGCAGAGTGACCTCCCTAACCTGGGAGCGGCGCCATGATGAGCATTGGCTACCCTTTAAAGAAACTATCAGAACAATGTTAAGCAAAGAAATAGAGCCAACTGCTTCACCAAATTTGCCGCGGGAGTGGTGCATACCTAATCCGGGGAAAGGGAAGCCTTTACATGTTGAAGCGGTGTTACAGTAGTAACCGCAGAAACTGGTGAGTCGGCCTCATTGTCTACTCTGAAAATTCTCAATATTTATGATGGAACAATAGGGGTCTAAGCGCCACTGTATGCAGTACCATGCCATCAACACGAACACATAACCGCATACTCAAAACCCGAGTATAATTTTTCAACCTATGAATCAAAAATCTGCCCGTGGCAATCTGAGCTTGCACAGGGGCCACAGTGCGGCTTATTTTCCTCAAATTTTACAATTTCTTATTTCCCATCAATTTTGTCGCCGCCATTGATATATCGATCTTGTATTGTTATGCTCTCACTACTTTTGAAAGTTGGTGAATAAGTAGCGAGTTAGAGGAAGGGAGAAAACTCAGTTTTACTTACATTTGGTGGTACCGTACCACATGATTAGCTTACGCGCTGCGAGATGTTTGTATTTCCTTTGTCTATTCTTCAGCCCCCCTGATTTATGCTTTTTTTTGTAAATATCTCTTTTACTAGCTCAGGAGGATGAATCCGCTTCTTGTACCGAAAGCATAGGCTGAACCTTTAAAGGGGAAGTCTTCGGCCTCGTCATGACTTTAGGTCGATTGCGGGCATAGACTTTAACAAAGATATGGAAACTGCTTATTCAGCGGCTTCATCTTAGATTCCATCATATTTACTTGTAGTCTTTAATTGTGCCATCATATGTAGTAGCTTTAGCGTAATTTAGACTAAGTTATATACTCCTCAAGATTAATAGCCAAAAAAAATGAAGAAAAAAAAAACGTATCCCTCCGACCAGAGTCGAACTGGTGACCAACCGGTACTCCGCAAGGAGAAGATTCCATTACAGCCGGGTGTGATACCAACTACACCACAAAGGGAATTGATGTTCTATAGTACATCTCTGTCGCTTATGATTGCCTTCCAAAAGTCGGTCTAGTTCAGGGTAATTTGATCCATTTACGTGTACTTTCTCATGTGAGCGGCGAGGGTGAACGGACGGACAACTAACTACCACTATCCTTCCATTCCTTCAATGCTAATGATAATATCGATATGTACCTCCCCATGGGAAATAAAAATTAGCCAGTGACTTAGCATAATTGCAATCTCGCAGCTAGTTATTTTACTCACAAACTCCAAGTAGACGTTTTAAATAGGAATGCAATGGATTTACCAGCCTATGTACTTAAATACAGAGTACCCCGACGAATAATGGCTCCGCAGAAGTAGATAATAAAACCACGCAACACACAAAAGTGCTACATGCAGTGCCTGAACAGTAATGAGTTTCCAATAGCTACCTCAGCTACAATAATTTCGGCACTCAACTGACAACTATCAACGGACTCCATTCAACTCGCAAAAGATTCATAAACTTCATGAATTAGTGTATTCCCAACCAAACCAGAAGAGGTCATCCTATACCAATGCAACTCCCATCACTTCCTGCCTTTTCACAAGCCCAATTATCTCATCCCCTAATAAACAAAACCCCTTTTTGGAAAGAAATTTAGGAAATGAAAAAAAGCACACTATGAAACCGCAGAAAAGAAAATCAAGGACGAAGGAAATGCATTAACTTGTGACTTATGAGAGATTTAAGTGTTTTTAAGGAGGAGTAATCTGGAAATATGATAGTTTACTCATTGTAACAGATAATCAAACGATGGATAGGCTGATAGGATAGGTATTTACGCTCTCTTCGCGCTCACATGCTCATAGACAACAAATGACTGATGATGACAACTAAAAAGAAAAAGAGACGCTCAAACGAGTCAAAAGCCACGGGAAATGACCAACAAATGAAATCAAAATGCGGAAACAAACGCCCAAAATGACAAACCGAAAAATAGACATTTCAATATAATACGTCGAGAGCCCCCTTTAGGCACCATAAATCAATCATTCCTCTCAACACCCAATTCCCTCATCGTCATCATCGTCCACCTCTAACACATCTGGCTGCAGCTTATCCCCCACAGGCCTCACCAGGGGACGACACATACTCTCCAAACTCGGTACCACTGTATCGTCACTACTACTGCCACTGTCCTTCCTCTCAATTTGCTTCTCCATCGGGGGCACCACCTGAGAAGGTCTCAAGATAGGAGCATCCCGCATCGTATGATCACTCTTTTTTTTTGAGATCTCCATTCTAGGGCTAATTCTTCCCGTTGGTGGTGGTGTTTTGGGAGGCCCCATAGCAACTACAGTCGCCTCCGCTGACTTCTCCTCGGGCTTATCCCTTGAAGAGACCAAACCGCTTTTCTCAATCTTCTCCACGGTATCCTTTAACCTCGCCAAAATAAATTTGAGATGCCCATCATAAGAGTCCCCCTTCAACCACACAAATGCAACCGTCTCTATGACCTTACAAGTCCTATCCAGGTTATCATCAACGGCCTCCAGAAACTCCTTCAACTTCTCATCATCTATCGAGCCCGGTCCAGCCTTTTCACCCTGTTGCGATCCCGGAGGAGTAGGAGGAGCAGCTCCAGGTGGTGCACCAATAATCCTTGCCCGCCTAAACTGCAATGGCCCAATTCCCGGTGAAGAAGCCCCAGTCATAGTCATCCCTGGTGGCCCTCTCCTATTCATCCTCTTCATCTTCTCTCTCTCCATTTTCAATCTTAACCGGAGCATCTCAGCTGAATGCTCCATATCCTCATCATCGTCATCATCACCCGAACCATCACCATCTTCCGATTCGATAGCTGCCTCAAACATCGGCCGGGGAGGTGGAAGAGCAGCCATTTGCTGCCTCCCCCTGATGGCCATCATTTCCGCCCTCAACGCACCGCGTTTGTTGTTCAACGCAGTCCACATATCACAGAGCATTTGCTGGCTCTCGCCATCATACATCACAGCAGGACTCGTCAATGATGAAAACCGCGATTTAGAATCTGGCCTTGCGTCCAATCTGCTGGCACCATGTGCAAGACCAAAACCCTTCTTGAACTGAGTAGCAATGTTATCTGACGGTTCGGCTCCTCCGTAAGTAAGTGTAGTAGGTGAGGGAGGAGGCATCGCAACGCCGGTAACACCATTTGTTGCTACAATCCCCGGTGTCGATATCACCCGCCGAGTACTTGTCCCATCACAGTCTGGAGGTACGTCTTTTGATATCTCCACTCCCCATGACGTTATTATTATCCCGGAACCCGATTTCTGTGAGTTCTCCGCCTCCTGAATGTATCTCTCAATCTTCCTGGCCCAATGTGGGACCACTTCAAGCATCAACTCCACCAACACCAGCGTTTCCATGTTGCCTCTAGCGCCTAAATTGATGTCTTCGTGGAATGCAATGCCACCAATGCCGACCTAGAGCTGAATTGCTGATACCTGGGCACTGAATGTGAATAGGGCGTTGCGTGATAGCTTTATGACAAAGTTCACCCTGTTGGAAATCAAGAGATTGAGGCGTCAGTCCAACAACATCCCTATGTAGGATAGAAAACAAACCAAACTAAAAGTGAGACCAATAGTGGTATGTTTCCTATGTATATTTTTTTTTTTGGGGGGGGGAGTAGTGTAATGGTGGTGTGCATGGCACGGCATGGGTAAGAGAGAGTTGTTTGTTTCAGGGAAATCGGGAAAGGTGTGGGACTCAATCGATTCTAGTCTCGGCACCACTTCCGACAGTGAGATTTGTCTCTCGGCTGCTCAAATAAAGAATGGCTCTGCCACCAGGTTGCACACGAGGGTACATGGAAAGATGAGCGTTGCTTGTGTTGTAAAGAAAAGTGATTCAGGAACGAACGATCTAGTACTTGAAAAGGGTAGAGCCTGGAAATCTTACAGGCAGAAAACGGCAAGGCGGAATGAATGACAGAATCAAGATATAACAGGTGTAGGTATGTGAATGAACAACTCACCAACCAAAAGTGTTCCAGATTAAATGATTGATGGCTCCGTAAGGTATAATGTAAGAAACCAAACGCCGCCACCTCTTTTTCCCAATGCAAATGAAATGCTGGTAGAGGTCGTCTTCTCGTTCGTTTCGTGATCGTATACGTTATTCGTTATACGTACGTTAAAGCAATGTGATGCTGTTATAGCTCTCAGTAGATAAATAAATCAATCAACCAAGATGTAACAGCGATAACTAGCAAAGCCTCCTCTCTCCTATCTCCTCTTTCACTACTTGTCGCCGGAAATAAAGGCTTCTTCTGATCTGATGATGCTGCCGTGTCGCGTGCGGGGTCGGTTATACGTTCTCGATTGATTGACAGCTCTTCAAACTCTAAGCTTCTCCCGTTTTGTCCTAAACTTTATTTAACTGTCCTGATTTTCTGTAACGTCGCACTTTAGCCTCGTGAACGGAGCCGCTTCGACAAGCGAGCGGGATATGACAAAGTCAATCTCAGGCCGAGGTATCTCGATTTATTTCCCCTCTTACAAACTCCAAGTCGAGTCGGCAGCAAATGAATCGAAGTCGATGGAGGGATATGGATATTCTTTTCGTTGGGCCTATGAGGGGAAGCGAAGACTCACTTTGGGGTTTTGGGGTGGGGTTTTTCGTTGGGATATGTGATATGTGTTTACTCTCGCCGATCTTACAATATTAAGGGAGTGGGGTGGGAAGGCGTGGGTGGGTAGGGCTTGAGAAAAGCAGTGAGAAGGAAAAGGATAGTGACGAAAGGCCGTCGAGCTTTTGAGATACACTCATTCTCTAGTCAGGCTTGCCTCATTCTCCTACCCTACTCTACAAATGGTATTGCTGCCTGCCAACCAGACTAGTTGCCTGCTTACACAGAGACGTATAATACTGCGCATGAAGTTGAAAGGACACATCTTTACTGCCACTAGTTATGGGCCATCCGTTGCATGCTGCCTTAAGTACTTCCGAAAAGGCCAATCGCGAGAGCGAAAAGGGAACCTCAAAGCAAGCCTTTCTGAGATGTCGATCAGACTCGCCACACGAGATGTCGATATGTGAACCCGGTCAGGACCAGGAATATCCTTGCTGGGGTAACGATACGCGCTTTCAATCGACCGCATACCTTACCGCCCCTAGCCTAGCCGCTGAAACAGTCGGCTGCTGTCTCTACGAGTGCCAACCAGAACTAGGCTGCTGAAAGTGGAGACTAGCCAGACTAGGTAGTCGTCTCTCAATGACGATTAGATCATATTACACTAGGCTTCGCCTTAATGTTCTGCTGCATATCCACTTGTGCCAACCAGACTAGCATATCCAGTAGGTATGTACCCCTCCTTAGTCTCATATATTTAGCCACGTTCAGCAGCGCTAGCGCCATGCGACGTGTAATGTAATGTACTGTACCCTGTGAAGCGAAAGTGGTAAGAAAGCAAGCACTGCACCTAGTCTGGTAGTCTGGTTGGCACACTAGACTACTAGTCTGGTTGGCACACTAGACTACTAGTCTGGTTGACATGCACCCATGTGTGGCACCTTGGCCTTAGTAGAGGCGCGTGTACTCCTTTTAGCCGGCGGCTAACCCACTGTACTTAAGTAAGTAGTAAAATCCTCGCAATAGAGACCTTTCGCACTCTGGTCAGCGCAACAGCTGTGGCTCAACACTTACTCTAGAGCTTACGAGTGCTCCAGCGTAGAGCAAGAACCACCGTTTCCTGCTCTACAACTTTGACGGCCGATTTTTTCAACAACCACAACCTCCCCTGTCATATCTAAGATACCTGCTTCATCGCTAAGATATCCTTTATTAACTTTGGTATAAGATAGTCGTAATAACCGATGAGGATATGCAAGCCGTGCAAGTAGTATACATAGATTTAATGATCCTGCGGAGTATGCCAAGGCTGCTGCATTGGTGTTGCATACATAGCTTATCCGCATAGGCTTGGCATCACTGAAGTACTTATGTAGCTTGGACATACGCTGCATACAGCAATATAGGGACTATTAAGACGCTCTGGATCCAAAGAAGCTATTCAGAGCTAGCACAGTAAAGGAAAAAAGAATCTACATAGCTGGTATAAAATGTAGTCTGGTTGGCACTATAAAATGCAGTGTTATTAGAACCGTTTTGGAGTCGAATAATGCCAAGCTGCATGGGGTGCATAGGTATTGCATATGCCATTTTCGCACGATATGTGGTTTGAGCTACAATTCTAGTTGCGAAAGGTCTTCCATGCTGATCTGGATTATACCCCGGCCACCCCCCTGGCACCCCCCCTGACCCACCCCGGTCACTATCATTTGCCACCTCTACAAAAGTTGTGCGAAAGGTCTCTAATATAGGCCAAGTAGAAGTGAGAGTGGGCAATGATTTAGGGTGATGTTTGATGAATGTGAGTTGTTGTGGTTTAGAATTTTAGCTTACACTTTTACATACATTTTGTGCCAAGTTATAAGCGAAATTCAGCCATACAAAAAAAGGAAGGTTTTGGACCAGACCCTCCACAGGAGGGTGTTGTGCCAACCAGACTACAAGAATGGTGGCACATCGGAGTGAGGGGTATTTACCCACTAGTTGCGCAATGCATTTGAAAGGATATGGCCATGTCCATTTATGATGCTGCCTGCCGATTCGTGAGGTAGAATTTGTAAATTCATCATTTGTTTCGGGAGATTGTGTTACTTAGGTTAGGTAGTTTGAGATCTTGTGCCGCTTATAGTCTCATGCCAAGACTCTATGTAGTCGTTCGCATGCTTCACATTGCTGCCGCTTAAGCTTGTTGTTTGTTTTGTTGGCCATTCAGATGAGTAAGCTTGCATACAGTGTGTACTGTTTATTTTTCCTGCAAGGTCAGCCCAGTTCATACCTCTGCCGATTACGAAAGGCAGAGATATGGAGGCCCCCTGAAGCTGGAGCGGCACAGGCCTAGGGACCGGTTAGCCAGAAACTTCCCGCTGCCACCTTCGCCCATCTCCGCAACCTTTACAGCCGTATTAAAATCAAGCATAATAGTCACTTTCAACAAGCAGGACTGCTATGAGCCTTCATCCAGGCCCTTCATTCAGGAACCTCGAGCCGTGCCATATACGTACCTACCTAGGCCTCGAGCTCCTCGCCGTTCACCCTAGGTGCTCGCTCAGGGATAACGCGGCTATATATCCCAATCTCGTCCGTGACTTTATTTATCCCTTCAAATTAACTGCAAAGACAAGAAAGTAGCGCACACATATTTACACATACACATGCATAGCACAGTAGAAGCCCCCTCGAAACTACTATTCATAAACCATCCGCTCAGATAACGTTAACCCA
Organism: Terfezia boudieri ATCC MYA-4762; assembly: GCA_003788615.2. Lineage (NCBI taxonomy): Eukaryota > Fungi > Ascomycota > Pezizomycetes > Pezizales > Pezizaceae > Terfezia > Terfezia boudieri. The sequence goes on along the minus strand of ML121527.1, from coordinate 2,376,030 downwards.
ACTAATTCGCAATCATGAGACATACTCACGGATTCTTGAAGTTACTTTAGCTGATAAGTACTACTTTACTTACCTGACTAACCGACCTAGACGAGCAAGAGCAAAGATTACTTCTCTTCCTTTCCTTCCCTTCCTTCCCTTCCTCTTTCCGCCGGCGGGAACGGCCCGTTGGAGGTGTGGCCATGGTTGGTGTGATTACTTCTTTGGTTTCGTTTTGAATTCGCTTCGTTGATATATGCATGCTAATTGCTAAATTACTAATGTAAATAAAAGTTGACAGTTGGCTTGGGGCCCCACCCCAAAATAAATAAATAAAATTATTTACTTTTTCGTGGGGCGGGCCATCACAGTTTCCTTCCCGAGCTCTGGGCCACTTAGCACGCTATTTCGCTACTATGCACGTCCCTTCAACCGGTTACTCCTCCAGATTGTCCCTCGACGCTGACTCTATGTGTAACGATGGAAGCTTGGGCGATCGCGGCTAGAGAAGTTTATACTTCAGATTTTGCTTGGGGATGATGGACGTGGAGGTAGGGGCGCGTCTGCGAGAAGGAGCTCGAGGATTCAAGTTTGTAGTTCTGCATAGAATGAGAGTCTAGACCCTGGATACAAAACTATAAGTATCTTAACTTTTAATCCAATTAATTAGATTGCATCACCGTAGAAGGTAATATATCCCTTACCTGTGGCCTAGAGGAAATTGGAGAGTTGATGTGCGGCACACTTATCATGCACCTTTTACCTTTTAGGTAAATTGTGAGCCGTGCTTCTGAAGGGGGCCTCCCCTTCGTGCCAACCAGACTGTTGAGGTAATTACACATAACCGAATTGATGTGCCAATGTACAATTCGGCGAGATTGAATTTGAATCTTCAGGGTAACGCCGAAGCTAACCAGTGCACTTTTTGAATATCCGCAACCTTAGAAAATCTCAGGCAACTACCTAGAGTAAATACAGATTTACCAACTAGTCTGGTTGGCCATAGTATACATCCCTACCGGTAGTTGAACCATCTTCTAGACTATTTCTCTAATTAGATAAGAAGATGAAGTGCGGGGGTATGAAAAGGATTTGATGCTCCAGTGTTAGTTGTGGCTAGCTACATACGGTACATAGTGCCCTGATTTTGTGTAACAATGAGCAACTGGGTCTGCATCAAACGCTTTGAGGTTTTGGTATACAGTGCCGGTCTGTGGGCCAACACTGTGCCGTCTATCGGTACGGCTAGCTAGGTAAGGCGTTGTGTTTCCAACCTTCCAGTTGTTGGTGTTTCTTCGACTTCAGAAATTCAAGGCACTTCTCTCCCTCCCTCCGCAATTAAGTACCTGGTCGCTCGCATATCTCTTCCTTCTGGTTGTGATTTTCTAAGGATACGCATTCAGCACCAGCTACAGTATCACAAACATCTTAGACTTTGTCAGTTGCCTTCTGCAGCTCTAGCAACGATCTCCTCCATGATTTTCACTGCCAGAGTGTTAAGCCAGCACAATTGGGTGCTTTAGTACCATCAGGTCCTTCCCTGCTTTGGGGTCATACCATGTTTAACTTCCGCCGTTCGTTCTTATCACGAGAAAATGCAACAGCAATGGTAAACAGAACGCTCTTCATGATCAACAGACGATTGTTGGAACGCACACCTACCACACCCGAGTCCGAGTTGCCACTTTTCCCGAATTTTTTGAGGTTTTCTGACTCAATCCTATTTCTTATGTCAGATTCAGCTGTTCTTCCTTATCTCCACATTGTTGTATTAATTTACTGCGATCCCGTAGATTACGGTTGCCACCATTTCTCTGGCTTCTGGTTGGCCCAATATTCAGATCCGTGTATATAATCTGGCACTCCAGCACTCTTTTTTTTTGTTCCTATTAATCAAGCAAGTCTTCAACCGCATCGTTCACTATCTAGAGCACTCTGCTGCATCGCCCATATATCACCATCTATAGGCGCTGCTCTATATATATTGCAACAGACCCGCTGTGGCCCTGCGCTGCCTGTCTAGCACCATATCCGTTGCCTAATAAGTATCACCACATACTTTGTAAGCAATATGAGTAATGCCTAATGGCGAGTCAAGATTTGATGAGTAAGTTAAAGATGCTGGGGCATCGTGAATCTATCTTCCGCAACTATCTCTGTAATTTGCTCTCCACTCCCAATTATCCACCGCTCCTACTTACCATATACCGCCAACTGTAACAAGCAATTGGTTTCTGCTGGCTGTTTCGGCATCGCTCCTACGGGTTAGAACTTAGCCAACTCGCTTTACCTGACAAAGAAGACATACATGCCTTCTCCTATACACAACGAGAGCCTCGCTTCTGGTTCTTGACAACTGCTTGTTGGACGGATTTGTCTATAGAAACGCCAGAATAATTTCCAGCTTTTCCCATCCTTCAAGAACGTGTCCATAATCCTCACCTGTGACCCATTCGAATTTCATCGCCGGTCCCTCAAGGGCAGAGGGACCTGGTGCACCTCTGACTGGCCATCCCCTACATATAACTCCAATTGTAACACCACCCACTGCACTATTGAGGCTGCTAGGTTAAATATGTCTATGGGCGTGTGGATCCCATTATTGGGAACTAGGTGCGCTATCGGCGCCCTCTTAGGTATTATTTCAAGTACTTGTAAGTACATACCCTTGGATCTTGAGCGTAACTATACTCGTGGTCGAGGGTTAATCTGGCGAAGTCGGACTTGGCCTTGCAGAGGTCAAAAACTTTGTTTCCAGCGCGTTGAGCTTGTTTCCTTCTCCAAGCGCGACTTCAGGAATCTCGTAATGATTTTACTACAAGAGGAAGCCGAAGCATGAGAGTCAATTCTTGCCCTATATTGTGCCAGTTGAGGCCTTTTTGGTTCTGTAGCGTTGTATGGGTAGAATATATACCAAAAGCTGCCAGCCTTTTGTCCCTTGATTTTGCCATACTTAATTGTATGAGTGTCCTTTTTAGTGTGTTTAAAAGACTTCTGTCCGACCTCTGGTACTACTCGATGGGGCAGAAGATGCACAGTAACAAAATGAATGCCTCTGAATAGTGTTCCTGCCACTAAGATCTATATTGGCTTCTCGATACTCCCAGGATATACTTCTGAACAGTCATAACAGCACAAATGACTGAGAAGTACGGCCTCTTGACATAATGTACAGGTAATGCACAAGACCCAGTCCTTCTTGTTCAATGTTTACAACCTGAGGCAACGGAGGCTGTGGCACAATGTTGAAGCATGCTTTCATATAAGATTTGAATTCAACCCTACTTCCATTTAACAGCACTCATCAAAAAAGTAAGCTGATGGTAGCGAGCTTGGCCCTTTTAAGCTTTTGATGGCTAGGACCATCACTGTTCCATGAAGTCTTGAGGTTTCATCATTGCTTCCAAGTGATATCCGATGTTCTCACCATGCCTTGGCGCCACCTGGGAAACCCATTATTCTCATGACCTATGGTAGCCAGCTTTGGGGCTCGTGACTTACGACATCTTCCGCCTTGAATTTGTTAGAAAAGCAGTGTGTTGAGAAGCTGACGAGTACATAATCCTTAACTACGGTGGTACTCAGGTACAGGATAATTCTATGTGGAGATGGGTATATAGAAACAATTACCGTGGGTGAAATTGCGATGATTGGTGGGATGGCGTTAATACATATGTAGCTGGGAGCGGGTTGAGGTTTGGGTGCGGGCTTAGCAGTGATAGCGCAGAGTTTTCTTTCTTGTACAAGAGAGTTTCCTCCTGCGATAGTCTGTGGATTTCCTGTGCTAACACCAGAAAATCACACAAGGAAAAACACAAGGAAAGACACAAGGAAAGGGCACAGTGGCAATCCCACACCTAACACAGACTCTTCCAGACTACCTTTTACTTTAACCCCCCATACCTAGAAGTATAGCGAGACTGACCATACGTATGCTGAAGACACAGCCAGACAAGAGCTCCCCTTCATATTGTAATCCTACAGAGTCGCTTTGCTGATATACTTGACGATTGGCTAGGTCATACACTCTGTTCTCGTTATGTATCCCATTCGTTCAGCAGCTGCTTTAGTTACCACCGCAGCGATCAAGCGATCAACTACCATGAATGGCCTTTAGTATACTAGGACTACAGAGCCCGGCGAGAAGAGTTAGAGATGTACTCCGGCCTTGAAGAATATCTTGACTCACTACGTTAAACCAGCATAAGGCTATGTGCTGCAGATCAGCAATACTAAAAGGCACAGTGATCTAATTGGTATAAAAGCTGCTATGCATTGTCCTATCAGTTTCAGACAGGGGTGGGTAGTATACAGTATACTGTATTACAGGTAACCTGGCTATAGTGAACCTCAACATAATGAAAACCCGGCTGTACGGAAGGGATTTGTCAGACCATTCCTGCACGCAGCTAAAGTACCCTGGCTATAGTGAAAATAATCGGTATAACGATAGTGAAGAGAATTTCACGCCTAATAAATTCAATCATACCAAAACTATATTGGCTATAGTGCGCTACATCTACTTTAAAATGAAAAACTAAGAAGGTGACGGGGGAGAGTGTGGTTACAGCCAATTGTCGAGAGTATTTTGTTTCTTGTGTGCCTCTACATATTGACGTAGCGACCGCTCGGCATATGCAAGAGATTTTGCAAGATCGGAATTGTTAATTTCAGTTGACCCGGGGACTGGAGGAAGAGTAACGACTGGTAGTGACTGAAAATAATGCCCGGGTTCTTGAAGGAAGTTGACTGCAGTAGTATTGGAGCTGGTGGTGGATGGTCTGGTTACCAATATGTTCGTCATATAGAGTTTCAAGGTCATTATTTAAACCAGCTAGAGAAGTAAGTCCAGCATCCATACATTCTTTCACATGTGCCGACATCTCAATTGTATGAGGTTCAACTGAGATGGTTGTCAAATCTTCATCATGTAGAAGGTAGGTAGTCATTAGTGACTTGCTCGATATCCGCTGTAGTTGCAATGTAAGAACTGATCACAGTATCCGATCCATCTGAGGATAGATACCTCTCTTTTGCCAACAATAAAAATTATGCTTGCAGAATTCCTCCAATGTCATCTCTCCAGGCCGCACCTGCCGAGCTTGACATATCTGCCATTTTTCTATGGCAGTACGCTCATATCGGCGGTGGGGAGGCATGCAGCAATATTATCGACTCGGAGCTGAAATAGAAGACACACAGATTGACTACAGTATATCGTATCTTTTTTACTCTGCACTTCTCCCTTTACACGTGACATCTTGTTATAAACGATAACGAAGGAAATGGGTCGGAATCTTGGCCTTCATTATAGCCAGGTTTGCCTGTAACTCAATGTTGAAAATCGCAGCTGTAGTGCTTGTCACTGGGCGCAAGGATCATTTTCACAATATCTAGAGTATAAGAGTGACCACATCTCCTGGACTATCCAACCCCCGGGCCCTCTAGTTCCTTCAAATACTCAAATACAGCCCGGAAATGCGCGGCGTCTTCATAGGCTAGGTAGAGCTTAATCAACAGCGGAGATTCATACTGTAGCTGATGTTCAACCCCTCTTACCGCGCCAAGTCATCCCAAAACCACATCTAATCTATCTCTTTGCACTGCAGCTAGTGTGCCCCTAGTCTGGTTGGTGTGCCCCCGTTCTGTATAGAACTGTACAAGCTCGGCAAGTGCATTTCAGTAAGTCCGCGTATTCAGGTGGTTCCGGCCATTTATCAACTACATTATTTTGATCTACCTAGCTCCAGCTATTAGAGGGATTTAGAAACTTACTTTCTAGTTAACTTTCTTGTTAAGTTACCATGGTAACCCGACAACGGCTGCTGCTGCTGTCGCTGTGGTTGCTTCGATGTTCGATGATAGCGATCTGTGCTTGCCATACTATATATTTGCTTAGCAACGATACACATAACAATAACAAGAAAGCTGGCTAAATCCTTCTATTGAATATTTAAATAATTAAATAATTGATGAATTAGTTGTTCTAAAAGTCTAAGATTGTAGTTACTTATGTAGTCTGTCGTAATAGCACTTCTGGCCGCTTCAATCAGTAATAGTCATGGTTAGGGTGTAGAGCGAATGTCAGCTTCCTCAGGTATTTGGTCCTGCAACTGCTCTAAACAATGATGTTAAGGAAGTTGAGGATGAGATTTATGATTGTATCCGTGTTGTCTGCCCATCCTGGAGCTAGCCTTCCTGAGTTTATTAATTCTGTGAATGAAGTGGTGGAGAATTCGGAGGAGGAGGAGGAGCAACGCATATTAGATACCTATGAGCCTGGCCGTCTGATTTTGATGCAGCCAACACCCCAGTTGTACCTGTAATTTCCTGGGGACCCTTGAAGCCTCTTGTCTCTTTCGCCTTCGAAATCCTCATGTCAATTTACATCAAGAAAAGTGGGATATTGAGAGTCTACAAGGTATGGCTCGCCGGACACAGCATCAGACAGCCATTACGGGATTTTTTAAACCCAACTCGGACATTTCTTAGTTTTTATGTATATCTATATCTCGTTATAAGAAACCTCGCGTTATAAGAAACTCTATGCTGTTCCGGAGCAGTTTCTTATAACGCGACACCACTGTACGACGATATGAGTAGGTTCAAGCCTGTTGACCACTATAATCACATACTGGGAAAAGCTTTATTAGTCTGGTTGCCCTTACAGCAAACCACAACGCACAAGGGAAAATATATATCTTGGCGAGGCAGCTACAACTAGTTAAAACGAGCAAGTATTACATAACGAGTGAGTGTCACCACTCGTTCTACACTCGTCACACAACATCATACGGCGCTGCTTTGAGTATACCTTCATATGTATATAAAATGGAGCCTCCAGCACATAGAGTAGAGAGATATATGAACACAAGTATACACACATACGAACGTACATACTCTTGCACGCCCACACGTATTCTTCTTATCCGTTAGAAGCAGAAATCCTTGACCGGTCATAAGTCTATTCACCCGTTGCATAAGTTGCCTCTCGTAATCCTGTCAACTTTAAGACAACTCGAACTAGGGCTTTTCTCCAAGGAGAGAACACTCTCGGCAAGCTGGACTGCCTAATTGGGCAGTAGATTCCCAATTAGGTAGGATAGCCCAATTTAGTAAGCTTATCGAAGAAATACACCGCACTACTTCTAAAGTTTACAAACCTCATCTCTTCAATCTCTTCTTATTAAGCTTTTTAAGTCCTAAATGAGCATAGAGTACCTAAGATTTTACAACACCTTTATTGCAAACAATTAACCACAGGTAAGGTTGCTATCATATCCCAGGTTATACCGAGCTTACTGCGCAATCCACAAATTACCAATACATGTTATGAGATCTTTAGACGCAATAGTATGCAATCGCTGTTCTCAGGAGCACCCCAAGGCGAAAAAAACAACAGCCCCTGGTGCAAGTGTTACGATTAGTTATCACAAAATCACGGCCAGACTACAAATACTGGTGAGGTTTTTTATCGTATATAAGAAGTACTATTATAAACATGTTAAGCAACTTCGTTCCATGGTTATTTATATAGGTGTATCGCACTTTACATCATCGCCCTAACTTATACTGCCTAGAACTTGAATTATGACTTTAGAGAACCTCGAGAAAAACTTGAGAAAATTACATTAAGCAGTACTATAATTACTCAAGTGAATAACCAGGCCATTTATATCTGTTTCTCTATCCAACGAAGGCGGGACAATTTCCACATACACATCGGTGCACAATGCAGTTCCATACTTGCTACCCACAACGCTGATATCCGGCCCCCAATTCGGTAGCGATCTCAAATGCTCTCATAACTCGGAGCTGTGCCCAGTGCAGCCTCATCCACATCACCCACAAGTTGATACCTGCGCCTCAACCCAGTTGCAGACAGGATGCAGTTGCATCCAATGTAATCCATACTCCTCGCGGCGCAGTAGCAGTGACACAATTAATTTGTTTCCCCTCAACGAAACGCAGTCCCGTACATGTCACCCAAAATGCTGATAAGACTCAGCAGCAGAAACACAAAGTTGTCTTTTCCTTTGGCTATAATGTACATGTAGTCACCCATAGCGTTGACATATCTTTGATCCAGCGGAACATTACAATGTACTCTGCACCCTGGTAGAGCGGGTGCATCTCCGAGCATCTTCCGCACACATCCCCACTGTTTACTGCCGTAAACAATAGAGTATGGAGATTTATTTTCGGATTCCCAGCCAATTCTGTTGGGACTGCTGTACAGCATAGGTATATTCGAAATCACCCAGCCTAGCTGAAGTTTACCCTCACCGGCAAGTGACAACTTCCAAAGATTACCCTGAGCCTCAAATCGGGACGTGACTAAACAGGTTCATAAATACAACGCATTACTATCACTAAGTAAGTGAGGATCGGGGAAGCAATGATAGCAACCAACCGGATATGACGTATTCATTGCATAGGGTAAATTCTGCATAGTATACTACTATATCACAGAATGGCGTCCATAGGCTAATTACAGTCAACAAAAGCTGAACCAGGGACATGGGGTGGGTGGGCAGCTGGATTAGGTAGGGTTCTCCTAGTCCTTCGATTCCCCTAGATGAAGATATATCCCCAGACTACTTATCCTGACGATTTCAAGATGGAGCACAATTGGGTAGTATAAGTATATTTATGCTAACGAAGAATCCCGCAGCGATTAGAACTGAAGTAATAAGGTCACCGTCCATGGCTAGCGACATTTGATTGTGACTTATCTATGCCTATTCCATCATTAAGGTAGGTGAGCATATGGAAGGTCGGAAGGCGGGAAGAATAGGTTACGCGCGTCGCAGGACAGTTGCGACACTATTTTCCCTTTTCGTAACCCTAGTCCGCCATACCTTATTGAAAAAAAAATGTTTTCAAACGCATTAAAAAAGAGATTAGACATATCCGATATGTACTAAACAAAGGAAATACGTTATGTTCGACTAATAAAGTAATTACCACCAGACTTCCAATACCACCTAATTCCACTATCCATCCATAAAATCCCCATTAAAACAAAGCACTTTGCAGTAAGATGAAAAAAACCACCTACCCACAATAAATAAAAAATAAAGATCGTGATATTCATTATTGTACTTTAAACAATAGATAGAAAAAGGTAAAAATACCCACCACTAACAAACTATGGTATCCTACAAACTTCCCTTCTTCCCTATCATGATTTTTCCCCCGCTATTCACACCTCAAACTTCCAACACACAGACTCAGTACTCAGAAGTACGAAACCTTCCACCAGTAGTGGTTGTAGCCGGGTTGTTCTGGGCCATTGGGTTACTTCCCAGGGGTGCCTTCAAATTATAATCGCCGGCCAAGTTGCTGCCAGTTGTTCCCATATTTTGGGGGTCCAACTTCTGGGCAAGACCTTGGTTTGGGTGTGTGCTAGTGTACGTGTCTGGCTTAGTTACGGTAGAGTAAACATCGGGCTTAGTGGATCCATAGTTGAGGATGACTGGGTCAATGCCGTGATAGCCAGAATCTCGGGAGGCCCTAGAAGCATCGCTGTAAGTAGTTGGAGTAGAGCCTTGCTGAAGAGGTGCTGGCTGGTCCTTAACCGATGCCCGGTGGGCATGTGGAGACTTCCTAGTGATTCCTTGAGGCTTAGGTAAATCCCTCGTCTCAGGGGCCGATCCAATCGAGAAAACGTCACTCTGCCACCTATCGCCCCTCCTAGCCAAATCCTTATACTCAGTAGCCTTAGTGGAGATACCACCCGGTAGAGCTATGTTCTTGAACTTATCGAGCGAGTCCTGCCTCGTAACAGCCACCTTCATTTCCTTGTCCGCGACCACCTTCTGTGCCTGCTGTTTCTTCCTTAATAACTCGTTTTTGAATGCCGTGGCGTACCTTGAATACAAATTTGATACGTTCTCTGGGTCATTGGCAATCTCCTTCTTAATCTTCTGCTGCTCCTGGTAGACGCGCCATGCGAATGCGTCCATCGTGGCGAAGTAGTCCTGAATTTGCTTAGCAGCAACCTTTTGGATGGCTGGCTTCATGACCTGAAGGAGTAGTGGCTTCAGAACGCTAAAAAGCAACTTGTGCCTAGACTGCTTAAGCTTAACGGAAAGGTTGCTGATAGTGACATCAACTGTCTCGCATTTGAAGAAGTGGGCACGAGCAAGCTTTGATGAAGCAGAGAGATGGAGCTTGAGCCCGAGGCCAGAGCCGCCGAGGAAAAAATCAGCAACACCAATATCAGTAAGAGAGGGGAAGCCAGTCTTCTTCTTGATGTAATAACTGACATCCCTTAAGTCGCACTGAATACCAGACAAAGAAACCATGAATGACTGCCTGTTGATATTGGAAACGTTTTTGCGCCCCCAACGGAAGTAAGAATCATTGCTGATCTCAAAGATATTTGGCATTAAGTTGTCGGACTCGATGATCAAATTCTCAATGACAACGTCAATCATTGGGTCACTGTACTCAATTCTTGGAACCGGCACGTAGCGGATATTCTCGAAAATGTCAGGAATGATAATTTGGGTAATATCCTTAACCAAGTGCTTCTTGAACTTTGGCTTTCCATTCTCGTCTGTTCCGAGATCGTTGAACAACTTCTGAACCGAGTTTCCAAGCATTTTCGAGTCTGAATCTTGGGCGAATTGGTCGAGAATGAATTTGGTTTCGTTCACAACGCGGTTGGTATGGTCTCGATAACGCTCTCGGAGCAAAAAATGGCCGTCATCGTGAAGCGCATCCCACTCATGGTCTGCATCTTCAGTCAAGATGTATCCCTGGGTCTTGAGACACCTGCGGATGTAAGAGTCCATCCGGCGGAACCAGCTCTTGAGTTCAGGATCCCTATCGGCATCGCGATAGATGCCGTTGATGGAATCAATCAAATCATCCAAACTGGTGTAATTAGCGAATCTCTCAATCAAAGTCTAAATCCCAAGTTAGTACCAACAGAAGGCATAGGCTAAGCTAGTTGCTGACCTTCAACTGGTTCTCCGCCATCTGGAGGTGATCATCTTCGTGTGCACCAGATACCTGACTTTTTCCTTCACCAACAGCAGTCCTTGCATGACCACGATAGTTTTCAGCAAGCCGCAACAAGGTGTCAATTGCCTGCTGGTAATCGGAATGACCCTGAATCTCAACAATCATTTTCTTCAACCTCCAAATAGTTTGCTTGCGGCGATCCTCGTTGAATTTATTATTCATATAATCTCTGGTGGAGTTCCACTTCTTATTTGCGCGATCCTGGTGCTCATCAGGAACGTTCTCGCGAGCACGATCACGAAGGTGAGTGGCGCCAGCTTGAAGTCCAGAGCGTGCGTCGACACCGCTATCAGTCCCATAACGCTGATCTTGGGCAACACGGTCTGCAACATCACGGGGATCCCGAGAATCTTCTGGGTGAGCAGTTTGGGTAGCAGTACCGGCAGCCTCCCTAAGATCCTCACGGCGGACTGGCTTGTTGCGGTCGACAGTGTGACGGAGTTGTTGTTTCAAGTTATCCTTGGAGATATCTGGAACATCATGCCAGACATTTTCTTGTGCAGGGCGATCAATTTGAGCAAGCTCATCTTCAGTAGGATTCACGCGAGTGGCAGCCTTTTGGGCAGCATCGCCAGCAATATCCCTGAACAAGATCTGTGCATCATTGAGAAGTTTTCGGAATTGACTGTTTTTGAGAGTTAGAAAATATCTGTGGTAGAATGGAATGGATGTCCATCTTACCCGTTACTGATAATCAGAGTACCAAGTGTCTTTAGACCCTCCAAGCCCTGCCGCATGTCCTCCTGGGCAGTGTCTTTTGACACTGGCAAATTAGCATTTCCAGCCGACCCTGGCGCCTGTCCCGTTATACCAAGTTGTTCAGTGTGCCAAATGAACTCTTGTAATATTTGATCATGGTTCTTGGTCAACAATAATAGCTTGGCACGCTCGACAATGTCCCTAAAATCTTGAAGAAGGCCCTTTCCCTCCCCGGACAGAGCACCATTAGGACTCTTCAGCTGTTTGCTGTTGATGAACTTTGATCTGCGTTAGTTGTTATTAAAAGAGCCAATGGAAAGAAGATTACTAACTGAATTCAGGGCGACATCGATCTGCTTATTTGATGGCATCTTGCCATTGGCGAATGCATTGTAGATACCATATAACCGTAACTTATTCTCGATATCTCTGTCCCGGACATGTGGATCGACTGGTTTGTTCACATTCGAGCTCATTATTAATTAATGGATGGGTGTATAAGAATGTTGATTCGGTTGTATGTCTGGCAACTGAAAAATGTAGTTGTATACTTTATGTAAGGTAAACGAAAGGTGCGTGTGGGTATCGTAAAGTGATGTAGTATGTTCGTGAGTGCAATGAATGCGAATTTGTGAATGAATGACGGACAAAGGGAACTATATATGAACAGTGCAAAAGAAGGTTATAGCCAGAGTGTAGCTACAAAACAGGTATCCTGACGCCTCCAACAAGCTAAAGAAAGCCAGCAATGGTTGGAATTTACCCAACCAGAATGCTGGTACATGGAACATCCATGACGAAAGGATTGCGCTCGTTAACGCCAGGCTGCAGATAGCGGATGTTAGCGAGACCATGCTTGCAGTGGGCTTCAAAGATCTTCGTCCAGGTAAATTCCACTTCACCTTCCACTTTACGCCATCATAGCCAGTCATGGTAATGATCAGTGGTGCTGGCATGATCTGGATTGATTCGAGGAACAAAACTGGGTTCTGCCAGTTGCTATAATCAAAGTGGTTTGAAGTCGGCTGTAGCAGACTAGTTGGCTGACGTTGCCTACTTCCCAAAGCAGCGTCAGCGGCGGCGCCCAGCGAGGCACGAGACTACCCAGCGACATCCTGTGGTGATGTAATTCCTAGAGGTACCGGGTATACTCAACCGCGAAGCAAAACCTGATCTGGGAACAGTGCTACTGGTTGCTGCAAGTTTATATAAACAACCAATCCGGTAGGAACGTGGAAGTAGACCAGTCTAGATTAGGTAGTTGAACTTCTCTTCCCGATTTTAATTCTTACTACGCCATTTCAGAGCTACATACCGGTACTGTATTACTCTGACATGCCGAGAATATCACATTCCAAGGTTATCAATACTCCGGCTATACCCATCCTCACCATTCCGTCCTCACAAATGAAGAATAAATGTCCCATTCACGAATGGGACAGTTCCCGGGCAGGACATCCTGCCCAGGGATGGGTATTCCTGTGTGGGATGTCCTCTCCAGGAATAGGTTTTTCTTTTTATTAGAAAAAAAAAATACTCGGTCAGTTAAGGCACACTCACTGGTAGATATACGTATACAGGTCAGTTGCGCCAGTTAAGCAGGCTCACCACAAGATACGTATTCTGGCCAGTTAGATAGTGTACATATCCCTCGGCAAGATAGATATGGTACGACTCTATTGTCTTCTTGTGCGAAAACCTCATCCTAACCGCCATGCACATATGGCTTATTGGATTGAACACTATCCAACTCGTGAGCTACTACACATACCAGACTCATTAGATGCTCCCAATATTCGAATTCTAAAGGGATTTAATATTTCTACTTCTAAGTGTGCATGGCCTGATATTGCACGCGAAGCTGCTCGCCGTACTGCACTTAGTTTATATCCTGAAGTATGTCTTCCGCCTTCTGTATTTATTTTCCACCTAGACTTACATTTATGACAGAATTCCTGCAAGTGCAAGGGGAAATGCTAAACTCGAGACAATGCAGCTGTATTAAATCCGATTTGCATTGTAGCAGCACTGCCACTCCTATCGACCAAGATGTATGGTCACAATTGGACTTGGAAGCGGACTAGGAAGCGGAACTGGAGGAATCTTTGCAACACTTGGAAGCAGACTTTGAGTATCATGGTGATATTTCATTACGAAGTACCATTCATGTTCGTCCGTACTGATAAGTAAGAATCAGCCGATTCCCGGGTAGGACAGAACAGATACACTCGCAAATGAGATGGCTATGTCCCAATCCCAGTATTAGAAACCCTTGATGTATAAGAAACCAGGTTCCCAGTCCCGTCGGAATTTGTATGGGAAAATAAGAAATTCGCGTTATAGGAAACTTTCTTAGGTAAGTTGATAAAATTAAGGTGGTGGTGGAATCAGTATCCTGTTTATTGTTTCTCAACGGGTTGTCCAGTCTGCAAGGCATTGCTTGCCGGACCCAGCATCAAATAAGTGCCACGGGCCTTGCTCCTACACTCCTTTTTTTAATTATATATCTTGTTACGAGATCTAAAGAAACTCCATGCCACCCCTGGGTAGTTTCTTATATCGAGACCTCAGTATTCAGCTATAGCAGTCATCTTTATCGGCAACGATAATTATCTTGATATCCCGCAATTCTTTGGGCTCACTGCAATTTTTCCCATCAAACACCCTTGTATGAGCAGTCTGCCAATGCACAAGAATCTCAGTTCACAGTGCTATTATTGGAAAATCTAATTCCAGGCGGGGTGGACGGGGAACGTTGCGGCAGTATATCAGATTAAATAACCACGGCAGTAAGACGAATGAGCAATATACCGCGGCAAAGTTGGATTCACACGGTGCCGCGTATGTTGCACCAGCAGAAGATCACCTGGTGCTCCCACATGTAGGGACGTTGTTTTGTGGATTTGGAAATGTGGCGGTGGGTGAGACAGTGAGGCCTGGAGGGAAGTTGAGTGATGAGAGGGCTTTGGAGGGCTTGGTTTAGGAAGCTGGATATGCGGGGCAAGGGTGGTGGTTATGCGGCTGGAGAGGCATACCACTAGACTAAAAGAGTGATCATTGTTTGCCTAACGCCTATAGCAAGAGGAGGGTAGGTATACTAATAGCCTTGCGTATACATTGAGGGGGAAAAACTGTCACTGGAGCAAGAAACATAGTTTATATCTACTTATGCTGCAACTCGCTCGACTCGGCAGATTCTACGCTACAGAAATACTAATAGAGAATATTATCAGAAAGACAAATAATAGAGCATGTAGAGAAATTTTATTCAAGAATACTAGAGGATGAGACAGTGATAGAGGACGTTAGAGGGGCACAAGACGACTAACTCTGAAGTCAAGTCATCTATATACATGAATTAATGAGGATAAGCGGACGTAGTTAGCCTTAATTCAAAGAAGAAATTGTAACTATTGATTCGGCAAGGAAATATAAAAGAGAAGTAAGACGAAATATGAAAACAGGTTGTCAATAGAATCATCAAGAGAGCAATGATGTAACGATAAACAAGGACAGTATACCAGGGAATAGTTGCAACGATAACCGAATATGGAAGCGGAATTCTGCCGGATGAATGTAGAATGAGGCATTGAAGGAAATTGCGAACGCAACCGATCCGTGTTTTGATCTAGTCTGGTTGGCACGCCCCTCGAAAGAGGGTTTTGATCAAGCCTTACAATCATGGCCGGATCAACATTTTTCCAGAACCCCACATCTCCACTCATCTCTGCTCTAACTCCCCACCTCGCCCGCCACCCTATGAATATCGTGATGTTGCATTAACCAATCACAAAAGCTTCCCTTGCAGCCAAATACAGATCATATACCCTGGTATCCAGTTCCCACTTTGCCCAACCCTCCAATGTCTTTGCCGACCGACAATCTCTCTCCGCAGTCAGAGTCACCCAGTTCAGACATTACATTAGCGAGCCTAGCCGGTCCATTGATCGAGAGATGTGCTGTCTTGCTCGAGGAGGTCCAGACGCTGCAGAATTTTATCAAGGAGAATCATCTTCCGGAAATTGAACTACGTGCGTTCAGAAGCCATGTTCAAAGCGAGCTTCGGTTCTTGAAGAATGTGAGTATCGTGAGATAAGTACCGAAACTTATTCTATTGCACTGCTGGTGTTGACTATAAGGAACTGTAGATTGGATCCAAATTTGCTGCTGGAGCAGAGGAAGAAAGAACTCAACAACACTCACTACGGTCTTCCAATTTGGGGTATTTTGAGCTTGTTTGGGCTGCGGCGAAATCTTCGACTGGGCTATGCTCTATTCTCACTCATGTCCACGAAACGGGACTAAGACCTTCGGTCAAGCAAGAGAGAGCAATAAAGTCTGTCCAGGTCGAGGTAGTAGCACAAGATGGGTTACAGTGGTAGGCGACTTCTACCTGGCCCCTTTCTCAGGAAGCATAATGTGTGGGGTCTTGCTGACCGCTGACTTTCATCTCCAGGATAAAGCTCAACGCCATCTCCCCCAAACGGCTTATGTACGAGCTCGCCAAATGTGGCTACGAAGGCTTCTCCTCGCCTTCCCCTTCCTCAGACTCCGGCTCCGAACCCGCAGCATCAGCAGTAGAGGCTGAAGACGACGGCGATGATGATGACGACGACTGGAACCGCACTGCCATCTCCAATATCCCGCTAATTCAACACGCTGACCTCCTCTCCCGTGCCGCAAAAAACACCTGGGTCAACTACCGCCACCCACACATAAGCTACGTTTTCCAAAACGTGCACCTCCGCAGCTCCCCCACGCCTATAAAAGCCATCATAAGACGTCTCCAAAAAATTGGCGCAACGGTCCACTGCGCTGATGACGCCCCTTCTTCTTCTATACCAATTTATGGGTTAATACCAGCATTACATAACCCACCAAGTTTAAAAGATACCCTCAGGAAATTGAAGGAGAGAGACTTATATGCGCATATCTCCCACAAGCTTAATATTGATTGCACGGTATATATACATCATCATCATCACCCGTGGTCCCTTCAGCCGAATCATAAACATTAGTTCCTGTGACCAGAGTATTCTAATGTTTGCTTAACTCGTATATTTAGATCCTCCTTGCTCTAGCCTCCGACATCTCCAACGCAACAGTCTCCCCCACCAGCAGGAAATTCAACCGCGCCATCCTCTCCCAACTCAAAAATGAAATCCGCCGTCCCCTCCTCCCATCGATCCTCTTTCCTGTGCTTGCCGGGCGCGAGCTTTACTGCACTCGCACCGCGCGTCAGCGGTTTGAAGAAATCGTAGATGAAATTGGCACGCTTACAGAAAAAGCTAGAGCGGAATTGATCCTCGGCACCACCACCAACTACTCTAACCCCACTTCTTCTCTGTGGGAAGGATATCAGTCGAACTGTATCCATACCGTTCCGAAAGACCTCAGACTACCGATTCGGGTGCTAGAGGAAGAGTTCTTTGAAGGGCCATTCCCACAAGCGGAGGGTGTCAGTAGGCATTTAACCCCGATCAACCAGAGCGTGTTTATGACGGGGTGGAGGATGGGTATGACGACCATTACGAGCAACATGGCTGTGGGGAAGGTGGTGGATGGGAAGTGGACGAGGTGTTTGGAGGAGATGGAGAGGGGGGGAGTAAGATTAGATACACTAGATGGTTTACCTGGGGAGAGGGGGAGGGGTCCGAATAGTGAGTAGTTAACTATCTGGTTCCATATTAGCGAGATATAGCCAGTTACCCTGAACTGTTGTTTGAACTAACCTCTCTCCACCCCGCAGTGTGGATGCTTTATACGGCGAGGAGCCTGGTAGGAAAAGGGCCACGACCGAAATATGTAGATGAGACTACTCAAGAGGAACGGAATAGCGAGGAGGAGGAGGAAGAGGAGGAGGAAGAGGAGGAGCAGAACAGCTAGCAAAGGAGCTTGAAGATGTAGGTTTAGACGATCTCGGTGAAGGCGGGGTGAGGATATAAAAATATGATTTGATTATTCGTAATTGATCGAGTTGATGTAAGTGTGGTATGAGTGTGGTGTGATATGGTATGGAATGGTATGGTATTAGGAAGTGCATTCAATCAATCAAGTCCTGCATTGGCATTGGTATTTGTATTGGCATTGACTTAAATTTACTTACTGTTTGTTTGCTGTTTGGGGTGATCTTCCTGAGTTTCTTTTTGGGGGGCAGGGGGGTATATCCAAGACAAATGATCACTACTGATTGTCTCTCTCTCAACTCAGGAGAGGAGGAGGCTAGTGTCCAGTTTTTCATAAAGTTTGTAAATCATAAGGTAAAGAAGACCAGAATTCCTATTTTCGACAACCTACAACCTCCCTTTTACAAGAACCAAGATATAATCAATGCACAGGGGTACTGCTGAGCAAGAGGAAGAGCAAGAGGAAGAGCAATAGTTACCAAGTACTCATCATTCTTCCCTAATTTTCTCCAGTAGTTTTCTCATCAAAAACCATCATCTCATCTCATCTCTGATATGTTTCTCATCCCATCCCATCTCACTTCAACAAAGAGAAGGAAAAAAAAGCCAGTCAAAAATACGAAACAGAGAGATATTAAAAGAGCTATCTCAACCAAACCCTGGCCCCGCCTCAACTTCTTCTCTTCTTGAACCCCACTTCACACTACCACACACACACCCAGCCCAAACCCTGCTTGTATCCGGGTAAAACCATTCCTACTCCCAACCCACTCCTTAACTCTAATCCCTCTTCCTCGTCAAGTTCTTCCTCTCCTCATCCTCACTCCACCCATCCTCACTCCCGTCCCCCTCCCCACCCACACTAAAAATTGCCTCCCCACTATCCCTCCTCACACCACTACTCCCCCCTGCACCCCCGCCCAACCCACCATTCCCACCCTGTCGTTCTCCCTTCATCACGACCGTCGGACTCCCACTACTACTCGGTCTCGCCGCATACTCTCTCACCCTCCCCCTTTCCCTTTCCAAGCTCCCCCGTCTCTCCAGATCATCCTCTTCCTCACTTCCCCCAATACTCGCAATCTCAAACCCGTCATCATCCTGCGCCAACTCATCGCTCATCGCAAACCTACGGTTATTCGCTGTCGGCCTCCAAATATAGGCAATGATAACCAGATCGACCAAGTATACCAAATTTAACCAGCCATCAAGAACGAACCACCTCGTTTTCCAGTGTGTCGGTGCAAAGTCCGCAGACCCGTGTGATGCAAAGGTGAGGGAATTTAGGAAGAAGAAGACAAAGATGACGATGATACTGCTTAGTAACACCCACCAGAGGCGCTTATACATAAGACTTTTCACATTCTGTTTCCGCTCAATCAACTCCTTCATTGTCAAGTTTAGTGAATTGAGTGTCCACACGTAGAATGCAGTGAGTGTAGCTGCCAAGGGTAGAATGACAAGAAGGACTATTGGTCCGGCGGAATCGGGAGAGAGGGTCAGTGATGCAATGGAGTAGATAACTCCAAAGATAAAGTGTGCGATTGCGAGGCCACGGACGAGATTCATGGTTTTACCTAGGGTGGGCTTGACGACGCCGTAGCCCATGCAGACGATGAGGAGGAGAAAGAAGGAGAAGGAGTTGCGGCCGGCGTTGAGGATGGCGACGATTATCATGAGGATTTTGGAGCCGAGGGTGTTGCCGTAGTTGTTGGTATAATCTGTAAAGGGATTTAGTAAGAAGGGTGGGATATGGTGGGATGAGTGTAGGGGGTAAGTACCGTAGAAGGCCCAGGTGATTAGCATCTCGATGATGAGGAAGATGATGATTGCTGTAATGTAATTCTGCACAGGGAGAATGTCTACTCTATGCTGTACATATAAGAAAGCCCATAACCTGTCCCACCTGTCAGCTCTCAGGATGTCGAAGATACAGCCGAGGTTCACTTACACTGCAACCAATGCATACACGACCGTCAATCCCCCATAAAATGGTAATTTGGCAATTTGACTTCCGGGCAACTCTCCATACGCATTCTGGAACACCGCGACAGCTTCATACTTGTCTGCCATGTAATGGTATGTCTGGACACAGTAGTACCCCGTCTTGACAACATTGTATTTGAGTGGTGTCGGGGCCGTCAAATTGACTGCTGTCGTAAAGATACTTCCAGCAGAACTGGCGTTTGCGTCCGGCGAGACGATGAATTGCCCCGTTTCGGTTTTGTTGCAGAGATTGAGTTTAACAGCATCACCATCGCAGATGTACTTTCTCTATTCAACTGATTAGCTCCCATGACTGACTATAGGGTGGTGGGGTAAGTAAATAGGTACGTACCTCCTCCGAATCCTCACTCGGAAACCTCCCCAAGTAATTCCCATCCTCCCACTCAAATATCAACAAACTTACAATCTCATCCCCATGCGAGTCCGGTTTCGCCCTGAAATTGACTGCTATGAACGGGTCTATTTCGCCTCCCCACGACTTCTTACTCCACATCCCCGCACATTGTTGTCGGGTACCATCCTCTTGGTCCTGATTGCTCATACGTTAGGTCTACTCAGATAGGGAGCTTGGGGGATTTGCATACTATTAGATACTCGGCTGCATTTGCGAGGCAAGCACCGGCTGCTAATAGCAGCCCTGCAGTTAACGAGGGTCGCATTGGTATTCTTCTCTCTTCCTCGCCGTGGTGGTCTGTTTGTTGGTGCGGTTTCGCTTAAGCGTGTCTAGTCGTATCAATCAGCAGTTCTGGTAAATTAGTGACAGTACGTACGTAAATAAAGAAGCTTCTAGAGACACACTGAGATACTCTCCCGTCAAGAAGAAATAATGGAAATCCAAGACCTGTGATATGTGAGACTCCCAGGAAACGGAGAATAAAGCCAAACGCCAAAGTACGCCCTGCGCATACGGAATTATACCAGGCGGGTATAGCTGACACACTATACGATCTCCGGGGCAGCGCGGCGGTGCAGGTGGCCGGGGCTGCCTGCTTCGGCAGCAGCGAGTGACTGGGTGTTCCTGTGCCGGGGAACGGCGTAGCTTGTGTCACTTTGTGCGGCCGGCCCGTTTGTGGCTCGGTACCGTACCTAATACGTCTGGTATTCCGTGCCGAAATCGAAGCCTTCCATCTACATTACAAGAAGCAGCATCATGTTCGGCTTCAACTTCTCTGCAACCCTGCACGCCTTCCGCGCCATCAAAAACCCCACGCTCCTCCTCCCCCACCATACCGTCCCCTCTTTCGACCACCTTCCCTATCCCCTCTACAAGGCATTCACCCGCCCCGATGGCACCCACCCGGACATTCGCGCCGTCGTCCTCGACAAAGACAACTGCTTCGCCATTCCGCACGAGCTCGAGGTCTACGGCCCCTATAAAGTGAGCTCGTCCCCCTTTCCAAGCTCTCCCTACAGAGATGCTAGAATTTGAGCCTGAACAAACTATACACAAGGGAAAGAGGTGTTGAACAGAGTCGGGCTACAATGTAGGAACGATTCGAGCTGTTGAAGAAGGAATTCCCGGGGAGTAAGTTACTGGTTGTGAGTAATTCCAGCGGGACAGGAGATGATCCCGGGCATAAGGAGGTATGTGCTACACACTCTCTTAGCCCGCGGGCTTTCCTTGATGAACCGCCCATCGCCCCACCACTCACTCACCCATTCACCTGTTCACCACAAACCATCAGGCCACCCTCCTCTCCCGCACCCTCTCCCTCCCCATCCTCACCCACACCACCAAAAAACCCGGCTGTCACCCGTCCGTCCTCAGCTTCTTCCTCGCTGACCCCACCACCGGCGTCACCCACCCCTCGCAAATCGTCATCGTCGGCGACCGCTTATCCACAGATATCATGATGGCGAATATGATGGGGTCATGGGGAGTATGGATCCGTGATGGAATCCCCGATATAGGTGGTGTGAGAAGGAAGAGTTTGTTTGGGGGAGTGGAGAGGACACTGGAGGGGTATTTGAGGAGAAGGGGGTTGCGGGGACCGTGGCCGGCCGAGATGGTGGGGAAGGGGGACTAGAATGTCGGTTGGGGCTTTACGACGACCGAGTAGAGAATTGTACATAGTCAGGCCCTGTACATTGTAGAAGGAATATAATATTAGATGCTATTTATCTTGCTTACAGTGAGCTGATTACAGCCGTCATTTCCAAACCCTTAGTCTGAGGTCAATCAAGTACATTAGGCTACTCATGAATCCAGCAAGTACTTCGAAGATCCCTGTCTCCTCCTCGGTCAACCCCTCAAACCCCCCCTCGATGAAAGGCTCGTAAGTTGTGTACGCATGGGCATAACGATACATCGTCGGGCCCCGGAAGCTGTAGTGGTCGATCCCCAGGAGCTCTACTGCCTGCACTATTCGATTTTTCAAAACCCCCCACCGAGATTGTTGCTTTGCAGACTCATTGCATGAGCCCTACGAAAAACAGTTCCAAATTTCATTAGTAAAAATGCTTCGCTTGTCGTTTGGCTTACAGGTTATTTGTTATTGATTTTGGGCTCCAATTTTTTTTTTTCATTCTTTCTCATCTATAGTCTACAGGGTGAGAGTCTGCGGCATGAGTAGCCCTTGGAGATAATAAAAGGGATCCCAAAATCCAACTCTAGTCTCGTGCTCATTCTACTCGCTCTCGATATATTTTCCTAATTCACCACTGGGAATCGACAATTACGACCAATCGTTTGAGCGCCTAGATATCTCAGATTGATTGAGGTGCCTTTTCCTCCACAAAGTATACTCTGGGTTCTTAGTCTCGAGGCCGTTCTAGTACTATTAACCAGACTATAGCTGTTAACGATTATTACTACCAAACTTCACAACTCCTTGAGTTATCCTCAACGCCACGGGTCTTGGCATGAGACTACTCAACGCCCCCATAGTTCATGTTATCCCTATAGCTACTTCCCCAATTATGGCCCCGAATCTTCTAATATAAACCGAGGTATTAACTACACTACAACACATTTCCAGCTACAGTGAAAAAGCGGATAAAAGTGCGTGTATGTAATATTACAAAGAAGCATCAGAAGAAACGGCTTTTGAGTTCGGAGGTTTAGATGTATGTTCCTTCGTAGTACATAATAGCTGTTTGCCTAGTACTTACTTACTACTACAGTAACATTTCCATCAGGGTAACGTCACAAGCGTAGCCCAGATAATCAATCAATTCACTCCACATAAATACACCCATACTTAAAATTAAAACTGCTTTTTGGTGCTAATTCATTATACCCAATTAGGTAGGACTACCTCACCTCACACGCTCTTTCCACACCTTACACTCCAAAAAAAAGTTGAATTACCATGCCCAAAAAATGGAAAAGTAACACCTCTCCAAGGACAACGACGACGAGCATCCCCCTCAACGCACCAACTTATGAGAGGAAAATGTGAAAGAAAAAAACAGCGTAAACTAACACCCAACCAGAACCGGCCAACCCAGTGATATCAGATAAATATATGAGATGACTTTGCACAAAAACAACACAACACAGTAGTACAGTGGAGGATAAGATGGGGTAAAAGTAAAACGAACAGCCAAAAAGAAAAATGGTGTATACAAAACCCAACCCTACCGACCCTAAAAAAAGAAGAAAAATTCATGGATAATCAAACAGGAGGGAGGAGAGAACAGCCTTCTGCTAGATATAATGACTATATCAAACTGGCCACAAGTTATATTTCCCATTTTTGCTAAGATGTTGGATTCGCTGCGTTGAAGAAATGACATATAACAATGCAAAGTGAGATGTGGTTACAACAAAAGAAAGGGTAAAGGTCTGTGTATATAAAAATTAAGAATCCCCAATTTTATATAAAAACTGAAGATTTAAATTAAGATATCAACACATGATATCCCCAAAACGTCGGTTCACATCCCCTATCATGAAAAGTGTACTCAAATATGATCGGCAAAAACCGAGAACAAATACAGCAAATAATAAAAAATGGTACGGGTCCAGCCATAATAAGAATAACGAAGTTAATCAGGATGTCGATCCAGATCGCGCCAAAAGCAGAGTCATCAAAAAGCAGAAACTATTGACCCATATCCTACATAGGAAATTGCTGCAGGAAGTTCACCTCATCCACATCATCCAGGCCCGGAGAGCCCAGAGCTAGGGATTGTTTCGAATAAAGCTCGCTCAGCATCAATCCATCATCCTGTAGTATGTTCGAATCCTGGTGCATTTGATACTCGACTGATGATCCCCTATGATTGTTCAGTGGTGGTGAGGGGCTGGCGATATGTGGATCCCCATGCATAGACAGTGGAGATACTGATGTTCCCATCATCGACTGAGCATCAGCTAGTGGTGACAACCATGGCATGCTGTAAGGGGAGCCATAACCGCCATTCACATCGTTCTGAATACTCGAGTTTAATATTGATGGGCTGGCGTAATCCGAAGGTGACGTGGTGGTTGCTGCAGACAATGGATATGCCGGCCTATAGTCCAGGAATTCTGTGTGAGAAGTGTCTATTCGCAAGTTATTGCCAAGATGTTGTGGAACAGGAGCGAAAAGTTGGTCATGTGCCTCCTGGAACGAGAAAGACGGCATTGATTGCTGGAGAGCGGCAAAATCGACAGCAAGGGGCACGGATCTGCTGCGCTGACGTTTGTGCTTGTGGTAGCTCTGTGGGCCATGCTGCTCCTGGAGAGGGAAATTTATCTGAGGAGTATTTATGGCATTTGATGAAGCCGGTCGCATAATCTGCGGCGAAACTGGTGCAGAAATCGTAAAGGTCGGTTGCTCATAAAAGTTCATTGGCGGAGGCATAGCTTGTTGCTGGATGTGGGCATGCCTGTTTGCAAAAACTTCCAAAGTTGTAAGTTTGGTAAGTTGTCCGGCAAGCGTTTTGGCATGACCACCCAAATAATGCACAAGAACCTCAGAGGCTTGCTGTTTCTCTGTGAAGTCCATGCACTGATAAAATCCTCCCTGTCCAGAGGAATCCATGTAGAAATTTGGCGGTCGGTTCAACTTAATCACTAAATGACCCTGCTTGTTGACTCCATTGGCAGATGTAGGTTCATCAAGAGTCTCTAGTTCGATACTGTCGATAGATGAGAATGGGTACTCAATCTTGTAACCAGCAGAATCGTTGTTTATGTAGTAGGTCATGAAAGCCTTATCTGGAGAATAGAAAATGACAAGATCCATGGCATTTTGACCATGCCTACGCCAGGAACCAATACTGAGAGAACGGCAATGGAAGTGTTGGATAACTGTGAGAGTCAGCACCCATTATACAATCCTTTAATGTTATGCATACGTACCAATCTTCCCTGATGAAGGCTCTGGGGTCATGAGCATACTATTATTATTATAACTCATACCGCGATCCAAGCCCAAGCCCTTTCCAGATTCTGTTTGCGCCAAGTAAATTCTCATTGCCTCCGGGACCTCGTACTCCTCCCCAGTCTCATAACTTTTTTTGGCAATCAATTTAATCTTGGCTCGTCTATAGGTATTGTTAGGCCTGTATTCATGCATCTAAACAGAAGTTGTGTACTAACCGGTTCTGGAACCAAATCTGTACCGATCGCTCTGTCATGTTGATCTGTTGAGCTATCCGTTCCCGGACAAGAGCTGTTGGTGTGGGATTTTTAAGAAACTCTGCCTCTAATGTGACAAGTTGGTCTTGCGTCGCCCGTTGCCGCTTCTGGTTCTTCTGCTGCTGAGTGAGTGTACTCTTTCGTGGGGGGCGCCTGGAGGCAGTAGCTGCCTGGTGTGGAGGCGAAGGTGATATCGAGTTTGAAGACATTCTGTGGTCGCCGTGGAAATTCTGTGATTGCTGTGTGATGGATTGCATTCGATGGTGCTACGTAAGGCGTCCAAATATTCAACACTCGTCGAACGTGTATATCCCTCTTTCGCAGATAATTGTCTACAGATGACAACCTGTACCGATACAGATGATACTTCTATTCTTAAAACTTTGGGCTCCTCGGCTTTTTGAATTGTAACAGTTACCTGAACTGTATTATATGCGCAGATCTAAATCGACTCGGCACCGTCGTGAGTGTCTAAATGAATGATAGGAACAGTCCGGCCGGTTCCACGTCGACTAGATTGGGCGTCAGGCTAGATATGGAGCTTAAATGGTATAAGAGAACAGGACACCAACGCGGTGAATGAGGATCTCAGTTAGCTGAATGTGAATACAGGCTTGGATGACAGTGACTCTGCGGCTCGAAAATGTGGCGAAATTAATCACCAAAAGTCCACAAAAATGTTGGGATGCAAAAACTAGGGTAATTCTTCCAAGGAATGACTGGGAGGGCGATGCTCCGGAACGTAATGATGCTTTCGAGGGTGCCAGAAGGAGTGTATGGACAGCCGAAGGAGTGAGGCTGTTCCTGAAGAGGCTTGCTTTAAAGCAATGAGTTGGGAAGTAGTGGACGGGGGTGGGGCGGGAAAAAGAGAGTGATGAAAGATTCCAGCAACAGAGGCAGTGGGAAGGTAAAGAAGGAAGCCGCGCTGGGAAGTGGGAACGAGGAGAAGAAAAAGGGTAGTCTGGTTGAAAAAGGGAGTGGGAAAGGGGAACGAACACAGTTTAGCGTGCGGGCGCGGTGTGCACAAGTGTGGGTGTGGGTTAGTCTGGCCCTCGCAGGGTGTGGGTATGGGTAGAAGACAAGGTGTGGGTGTGGCATCGAGTGAGCGAGTGAGCGAGTGCTTGTGTGGGAACAGGCACCGTCGAAGGGTTGTGGGTGTACAGGCCTGTCGATCCCTGCAATCGCAGCAGCGGCGAGTACCTAGAGTGCTCCCACCGGCGTGAGGGGGTGTTGCTGCGACACACGTGTGCGGCTGCCACCAGTGGCTGTGGTGGTTGCGGTACTGCTACATCTCGAGGAGGGGGACGAACGTTCAGGCTGGAGTCTAGAACGAAGAGAATGCATGAGAGCCTATTCTTGAGATAGAAGTGCTATTGCAGGAGCCAGTCCGGTAGGATGCATGTAAGTAGGCAGTGGACGTGAGACAGAGAGGCCTGTACCAGAAACCGACCCAAACGGAGCACCCAAAACCAAATGTAAGTATGACGCCTGCCTCACCAGTGTCCATGTACCTACTGCGGCCGCTGCATCGGAGGAGTTTTGCCTTTGCCCTTGGGGCTGAGACCTCGTGCAGGTGCGGGCGGGCTGTGGATTGCAATACCTTCTCAACATATTTTATTACTTGCCCTTATCTCTCGAGGCTGCCTCTCCTCCAACCATGGCAGAAAAAGGAAAACTTACAGGGTCAAAAAGGAGTAACCGGAGACAGAGGGCTCAAAGCAAGAAACTAGTTAGTCCGTTCCCTCTTCTCCTATTGTTCCAGAGGTCTTATATCCAATATACTGCCCTCATTCACCCGTCAGATGATGCTCGGGGTGCCTAACTATCCTTACAGAACCGCAAAGAAAAAAAGTAAGCAACAAGGCTTCCCCGTAAGCAAACCCCCCGCATGGCCAAGATTTCTTTCAGCCCGATGCGAGACACATTCTTCTCCTTTGAAGAGGTTTCTCGCCCTAGTTTGCTTGTCTCTGGCCCGAGTCCAGCTCCGAGCGGAAGGAGGCGAGTGGTCCCAATGACGATTCATTGCCAGGGTTTGGTCATTGCCAGTCCTTGTTGCTCCGGTCCTGTCAATTTTTGCTGCGTACTCAACCCCGCGACCACCAATGAGTGTAAGAAGTCGGGACAGGTCATGATGAGATGGACCAAGGATCATGCCTTGGTGGGGCGCTGAATGAGGAAAAGCTCTGGAGTTCTTCCTTCAATCAACATCGGCTAACCTGACGTTCCTTAATTGCCACCGCTGAGGTTACTGTTTTTAGATGGGGTTAGGGTTAAATTTTTCGCATCGCTCATCCGAGGGGGCGACATCCGGTTGGCTTCCTTCTAGGTGAAACCATAGCACTTCGATGATCAAATGTGTCCATGACTTGGGGCCAAGAACACTTCAAAGTGGTGTGTCAGGCTGTGATAATGCACATCTTCAGGTGAGGTAGGTACATATCTATTTGCAACTGACTATGAAATATTTTGAGACATTATGTTGCGGATGACTTTGCTTTTACTCCCACAATTGCAGATGCAAGTCATAACATGTTTGAAGAAAGTTGCTGCCGAAAAGAGACAACATCAAACTGGAAACAGACAAGATCTTATGCGTCAAAAGTCAGAAAAGGTCCGTGCACTAAGCCGAGGAGTCTCAAGGCGACATTTTACTGTGTTCCCAGCATGTCTAAGGTAAAGAAAATATATGAGGGTGCATCTACATACTTGTATCGGGAAAAATCACATCCAGCACATAACTATAAAACATCGGGTACCTGCACCAACATTGCGTCGTAGAATGCCGATCACAGAATCGTAAACTGTTTACCATGAAAGATAATTCGCACTGGTAGGAGTCAGAGTGGTTTAAAGCACAAAAAATGTGCGACTGAGGGCAAGAACTACCGGATGCTCATTTTCTGACTGATTTTTTCTAAGGTGGCCGTGGGGCATCCGATCCCACTGGTTCCGTCTCGCAATTGGGGCTGGCACTGGAATTTGAATGCCGGAAGCTATTCGGGCCCACGGTTGATGTGCATCGGCGACGCATGACCTGACCCGACTATCCACACCCTTATTGTTATATATTTTACAACATCCTTAATATCAAAAATACAGATTGCATCTAGGCAGGCAGCAGACTAGATCTCGGCGTTCTTGCAACCATCGGACAATTCCCCAGATACAGTACCAGTACTGTACCTACCAAGTTGGTTGCGATGAGTAGGTGGGTACTTACTGACTCCAAACTCCGTTTCATAGCCCTTAAGTACTCTCTATATTTCTTTCAGTTTTCATCGGTTTGATAGCCCCTGGAACTTTATTCAGACCGACTATTCCCAAATTCTTCCTCTTTTCGGATATAATGAAGAAACAATACCCCATGTAAGGAAGATAATTGGGCCTTGATATCCAAAGTGATTCACGTTTATCCGTTCTCTTTATACGATGTGGCCGCACGATCTGCATGCCTCCCAACATGGATTTCGTTTCGTTTATGCCTTGCTGCGACCAGTTCGAGTTAGGTATGTGGTTCCACCGCATAAACTCTGTCCTGAAAGAAGAGGTGGCCATGGGAATGTAAGGTCCTCCATGCATCCTACTCCTCTTTATCTGACCTGCAACCAAGTGGTATCGCAAATCGCAAACAAAAGCCCAACCTACACCTACGGCAAGCCGTTTGACAGGCCTCTGCCCTGACCATACCGGTGCATTAGATTCCAATCATCGAGATCGAGGACAGGGTGGGATCGAGCATGTACAGGTGCACTCTACTGTCATTTCTCCAGCCGTGGCGGGAGGTAAATAATATCTGGACTTTTTATATCCATTATTATATACTGTACACTAGGTAGGTTGGGTATGGCTCATGTTTTTGGCTGGTGCGAGTAGCAAGGACTGGTATCTAGATAGGTAATGTTAATATTACCACTATGGGAGGTATTACCGAGAATTGGATGCCCTGTGTGAGCATCACAACTGTGTCGTTATATTCACAGCCAGGTTGTACTAAATTCGATCCAGGCTACCGAGTTATAAGCACAACACTTGGTGGGTATGGCTTTTTTTGTTTATTGACGAGCTAAACTCTTCGAATGAGGACTTATTTGTGAGTTAGGCCCCATAGAGGAGCGAGGTAAGGCTCCTGCTTTCCTAGTGTCGGTTATATCATACATATCAATATATATGCGTACTTATCTGAATCTTTTGGGGTATCTTGTGCATATGTCACTCTTCCTGAAGTGGTCTTATTCAAGGAAACAGGGCAATCGGGCACCAGCCATTATGAAGTCCAGTGCCTATCAGGCTAAACAACACAATGGCGGATGACTTCTCTGTTCCAGGCTCTTATACATATACCGGGGTACGGTCTTATAATTGATGTGATCTCGTTTTTCACCCCAGAAACATCCCTGTCTTCGGGTATTAAAAAAGAGTCCTTTAATTCAATATGTGCGTTAACGTTATTGAGTGTTTTGGAATTACAAGTTCAAGTTGGGAACTACTCATATACAATAAAATAGGCAGATTCTGGCTGTACATACCTACATCTGATTGCAACTCTGAGAACCACGACTCGGATCCTCCATATCCTCAACTTCCTTCATATACCTATGCATAAGAGATGGGATCTACCTCATCTTCTGCCCAACATGGGTCTTGCATTGAAACGTACTATAACAATATAAATTTATACACATACACATATAGACTCGTCAATATAATAAATGTACCAAAAGAAATGGCATTAATAACGTAACGTAACGTAACGTAAGCAGAGCTAGAGTATGAATCCACTGTACTGCCATTGCTGTTGTTTCATTGCCAGAGGCCACCTCACCTCCAGATGTCATGATCAGAAACTCACCCCTCCATATCTGCAAGGGACATGCTCGGCCTTTCCGTACTAGGGCTATGCAGACTACTCCTCGGCTCCGCATTTATTCTCCCCTGCCCCACCGTCATCACTGCTCCTCCCGCATTTCTCCCACTCCCTCTACCCACTCTCCTCCCCTCCTTCACCGCCCTACCATCTTCGCTCCCACTCCCCTCCGAAATCTTCCCTGCTCCTACAATCGGTGTATACGAATAATCACTCTTCCTCCGGCCCGCCTTCTCACTCTCATCCTCCTTCTTCAACCGGCCGTTTTGCAATTCCATACTCGCTGCCGCCTCCATCCCAGCTCTCAACTCTGGGACCTTCTCAATTTCCTTGAAGGTATCTACGTCCGTAGGCCAGAATGTAGCTCGTATTGTAATAATTGTGATATCGAAGATTAGGCATGCAGCGATCGTGCAACAATATACGGCCCACCAGGAGAGGTCTCGGCCAAAGCGCGCGAGGAGACCGCCTTCGACGTTGTAGATTATGTTATCGTTGTAGAGGGCGGACAGGATAAGGTTCCATCCAAACCTAGGGAAGATGTTAGTATGTTTGCGGGGAATGGGGATGTGCGGTGTGGGGTGTGGGGAAATCAGCGGGAGGATGTGGGGGTGGCTAGGGTAGGTTAAGCTTATACTTACCATCCACCAACAGAGAGGATGAAACTGAATAAAGCCAAAACGGATTTATTGTGCATCTCGATCAACCTTAAAACGAAAGGGAAAGTAAGTTAGCCAAGGTTATGCAAATACACTTAAGGCGTAATATAACAACAGCCGGACCAGGCCTGAAGATCCGAAAAGCCAAAAAAGCCAGGAGTCAATCCCCAGCGCATCACGAGATTCCAGATATGGCCAATTCGAACATGAAAGTGGGAAAGGGAGGCATATACTGTAATTTACTCGAAATCAGCGTCACAACGACACTATACGTCAACACCCCCATCGCAAATACCCCTCCATCCTTCACTGTCGGATTATCTGCATAGAGTGTATCCATCATAAAGTACGTGATGACCGACTGTGAAGACGCGAGGAACATCCATCCGAAGTAGATTTTGAAATTGAATGCTTCGCCTCGTTGGCCTATGTGGTACAGCTCCGGGACGGCGAGGAGTGTGGATGCGGATAAGTCTTTTTCGAAGACACCCATGAATATTACGGGGAGGGAGGTGAAGAGCTGTTATGATGGGATCATTGTTAGTGAATATATGGGAACTTGAATATATATCGTACACGTTAAAGTGCGCGAGGGCAGAAGGGAAGCGAACCGTATTGAACATACTCAGGGACCATTGCTCGTAAAGACTGGTTCCTGTATACCCATTGTACCGTTGATAGAGTGCTTGAGTGAGGTAGAATAATAGCTCCTGGCAGCCTAATTAGCATTACCAATAGCAGTCCACAGTTCGATGACCAACTTTCCAAAATGTCCCAAGCACGTATTTGCACGTCCTGACATAATTCCATCTCCCATGAACTAGTAGTAACTTCAGCAAGAACCTAAATTGCGCAATCGAATAATCTGAGACCCTAGCGGCTTGTAGACCCTCTTTCCCTGTGATTCCAATCCCCACATGTGCTTCTTGAATCATTGCAATATCGTTTGCCCCGTCACCAATGGCTAATGTGACAGACTTATCAACCTTCTTGCGGATTGCTTTAACAAGTGACGCCTTTTGACTGGGGCTAGCACGGCAGCAAATGACAGAGTCTGTGAGAATTGCAAGGTCAAAGAAAAGAGTCTTAAGTGTCTCGTCAGCTTCAATGTCAGCAAGCGTAGCTCCGTCGACGACGACGACGGAATGTGCTATGGTCTCGCTGTTAATCTCCAGTATAGCCGCAGCCATTCGTTTCTCAACATCGTTGTCGTTTTTGTCCAGTATGGTGATGATGGAGTAGTCTTTTATCAGACGGCATGAATATCCGATGTTAATTGCGGTTTCTATAACGGTCAGCACCTACACTATTTCAGTATCAATGCAGATATCTGTTCCTACCTCTCTTATCCCCAGTCAACATCCACAGCTTGATGCCCGCCCTTCTAAGTTTGTCAATCGTTTCAGCAACACCCTTCTGTAACTTATCTTCAATAGCCGTACCGCCACCAAGCTCAAAGTCCCTTTCTATCATCTCTGCCGCCCTCTCAACCATCTCCTGCCTGTTGACCAAGCTAGTAGTAGCCTCAGAAAATAGTTTCTTCCACACTGTATATTCTTTTTCTTCAATAAAGCGATACCCATATAACAGTGTCCTTAAACCCTCACTCGCAAAGTCGTTGATATGTCCGAAGCAGCGAGCAAAGACTTTCTCTTCATCCAACGCTAGGCTCTCATCTACAAGATCGTCGCTCGTATCCCGCTCCATTGGTGCCCTAGGAGTTTCCCCAAAAGCAATGGAGTGTCTGGCTGCTGCTGGTACAACAGATTGTGGATACTGCCCAGAAGGCCGGGGAGTAAGCCTGGGCGTTTGGTCGGGTGTTGCTTCATTGGAAGAGTAATCACCCCCTTCCCGACTCCATAGACACCGATCGAAGTCATCTCTAATAGGCTGTAGGCGGTTCAAAGTGACACTATTTCTGCTTGGGCCTCCGATACTTGGCCTATGGGTGCTGTTTCTTCTGATGACCTCCTGTGCTTCAACACTCCTTCGCAAACTGACCTTCCTCTCAATTTCAACCGCTTGCCTCTTTGCCATTACAGCCAATCGTAGGAGTTGCATGATAGTCGTATCGGCACCTTTGCAGAACATACAAATTTTGCCATTTGGTAAGCGAACAATGATTGACATACGTTTGCGAGCACTGGAGAACTCAATGACATCTAGGATCTCATATCTCTCCGTCGCTGAACCTCCCTCACGCCCATTTGGAAATGTCTTGATATAAATGGCATTCACATTGCGGTCAACAACCATATAGCCTAGCTCTCGTGCTGCACGGACCAGAGCATTTTCATCTGGAGACGCTGCTTGATAGATAATTTCATCATCATCATCCTTCTCAGGAAGACAAGTATGACATAGTGCAACCGAGAGGAGGAAAAACCTTGCCTTCCGGGCGAAGAATGTATGTGGGTGATCTTGTAAATAGCGAAGAAGCTCAAGGGTTGATAGTTGGGCCTGAGGTCGTGAGGGTAACGCCGGAGATCGCCACTGAGAACTACTACGCTGAAGGCCGGCTTCGGATCTCTCTCGAGAAATTCTGCTACGTGTATCCCCGAGGGCCTTCGGCGGTTCTCGCGGAGTAGCAAGGATATCCAAGTTCGATGGCCTCTTTCCTGAATTTGAGCCCTTCCGTGACTTCTCTTTCCTTTTCTTACTCTTGATGAAAGGTCGATCACCAATATCTGCCGCTCGAATATCAACATCATGAATCCATGCAGTACCAGCCACCGTGAGCTTTCGGAACATCATCGAGTTATCAGTCAAGGTCCCTGTTTTATCAGAGAAAATGAAACTACCAGATTGTCAAAAGATCATTCTCACGATTACATTGAGGGGCTTACAAACCTAATCTGTCCCAGATCCTCGTTGATAGTGGATGTCCTAGCCTCAAGTGGTGTATTCGTCTCCTCATGGTACATATCGATATCGTCATTGAGGAAAACAATTTGAGCCACCTTGACAATTTCCAAGCTCACATACAGGGATAGGGGTATAAGGGTATTGAACCTGTAAAGGAAACTTCAGCTTCATTCACCGGAAACAATAATCGAAAATTGGGACCAACATGATGATGAATCCAGCAAATATGGGGAAGAATGGAACAGTGCTGTCCTCTAAATACCATGACCGTTTCTCTGTGGTATTCTTCCATAATCTATAGGCAACTGTATTGAAAATCGATAGCGCTATAACGAAAATGACGACACAAATAACAATCTTATTCACTAGTGCTTGTAGGGTAGGAGCCTTTGTGCGAGGATTTTTATTTGCACTGTGTAAGGGTCAGCTTTGCATCAAGATAGTTCAAGAAGCTCCCACTTACTTCATTCTGATTTTGGTCTCCTCCCCAGTGAAGATCACAAGCCCAAGGCAAGACGGAGTATTCCGGATAGTACTTCCGCGGTATATGATCTGACTATTCGTCAATGGTCTCTCCTCATCATCCATTGCCACTTTACCCTCGAAGTTATAAAGGTCCAGATTAGGATCCTCGACAACAATCTCTGCATCACAGTTAAGAAGCTTCTCATGCGTGGAGCAGGCTTCTGCAATCATGGGAAGGGACTGCTTAGCTTTGAGATTGCTCTCACCATCTAGAGCTGCCGTTTCAATATAGGCTACGCCGTTAGGCCCCTCGGATGCCAGGAGGAGTATGTCCGCTGGTACCCAGTCATCTCTGTTGAGTTTCACAATATCACCAACTCGAACATCACGCCACTTCTTTGTAATCCATGGCTCTAATTCGCTTTCATTTGCGCCAGAAGCATCCTCTTTCAGCTTGAGGATCACCACTTCCCGGTTATTTTCTATTTTGTCGAGTTTGTATCGCCTGTAATCGTCATATCCCTCTTTACTCATTGACAGAGTAATAAAAAATATCAAAGGAACAATAGTGGTATATGCTACTCGCAGGTTAGTTTCCATATCAACTTGGAACGGACTGGCTTAGGTCATACTTCCGGTTGTACTCAGAGCTGTCGGTTAAAGTTAGCCATAGATCCTAACCCTTCCTACAAACAGTTACCTACTTGGTATCATCTGCAATATCGATACGCACAAAAAATAACTGAGCCATTAGCACGGTGCCATAACTACTCTATTCGGCCAGGGGACTCACAAATTCGCAAGCTTCGAAAACTGGGCAATAAGCTGTCGTGGAAGAAAAGTCCACAATGTATACCGACTAGATCTAATAGTATTATTCACATAATGCCGTCCCGTTCGCTCATCAATTAATTGCTCCTTCTGACTAACGTGCACCAATGGTATATGTCTGCCATTCTTCGAAGGGGGTATCTCATTGATTCGCAGAATCTTCCTCCTAATTATGTGGAACAAGTCCTTCGCCCTGCAACCTAAACTGTGGCCCTGCTTTTGTGTCAATTGCATGTAGTTCGGAAGAGTATCAATTGCAGCACTCTTCAACTTTTTGTCTCTTATAGCTCCATCTCCTTTAGCGATAGGTGTGTCTTCTCTTGTCTTCGATTCGGTGCCAACTCTATCTGCTGCCTCGGCAAGCTCAATGGCCATATCTTCAGAATGGGCATGGTGTGTTGGGTTTTCAGCCTGGGCTTCGTCATTATTCTGGGTATTGTGGAAGAAGATCTGAGGCCTTAAGCTGAGCCCTCTTGCTCGCCTTCTAGAATCTGTCAGAGATATTGGAGAACCACATGGAACAGGCCCTTCCACTAGCTGATCTAGCGCATGTTGGACGACTTCTATATTCGGCCTGCTCCCACTACCTTCTTCAGTAGTCTCGATCGAGCCTACTTCTTCAGACACTTGTGTATCAATAGTGAGACGCCCTAGTCTAGTACGTAAAGGAGCTGGAGTAGAAGTCTGGGCCTCTTGACTCGTCATTGCATCCTCTGGAAACCGTGAAGCTCCCGGGTCTGGAGAGATATTGGCAGGGCTCTCCGCGTTCTGTTCATCGTTCGCCATGTGGTTCTCTACATTTTCAGACTGTCAGCCGCGAAATTTTATGCACAGGTTCAGCAACCAGGATACACACTTATGCAACGTACATTACGGAAGTGGAATAGGTAGAGCTAGTGTGGGGAGCATTTAATCGAGCGAAGATATCAGTGAGAAGTACGTGCACACTAGCACTGCTCTACAGCAAGGCGGACGACAAGGGGACTTTGTACGGCCGTTGAGCTGGTGGGCAAGCCCGAGTATCACAGAGCTTGGCATACCACTCCCACAGGAGCGCGTCTGTTTTGGGGGCTTCAATCTGGATCTGGATCAATCCACCCTTGTAAGGTTACGTCCCCGCGTAAATCAACATTCAAAGGTGTGACCCCATAATAAACCGATCTCCTTGAGTCCAGGGATTCATATCTTCAACCTGACAATGCTGGGTTCTGGAGGCTAAGCTTCGGAGGACGCTCGATGCCGGGCCGAAACGGTGGCCGCAGCGTGGTTCCTCACGACACAACTTGCTTTTTCCTGCATACTACCCTGAGCTGCTATCAATCTTCCACTTTAACAGCAGCTGTCCAATACACTCCTCACAGTGCTCGCACATATACTGTACGTGCTCCAAATGAATTCATGCGACGAAGATCTAGACTTCCGCAGCCCTCAGGAATTCACAGGCTCAATGCTTCACTGTTCGGGACAGGTAAACGAATTGCTCTCTAAAATCCCAAATTACTTAGCATTCAGGCTGATAGTGGGCGGACCTACTTTATCCACCGACTAGGAAGAGATAGCGTATAGCATTAATCTCAACACAGCCTCGGATTCATCCAAGAGGTGGTGACCAGCACTGCACAGGTGCATAATTTCCAATTCTAGATCATGACGACTCATAAACCGGATGGAACGTATTTAGTCGGTTATCGCGAGAATGACTGTCTATTCGGAGCCCCATGGATCACCCGAAATATGATGGTAAATTTGGTGATTGCATTTCCAACTGTTATAATCCGTCCTGCCAAGTACAACCGCGCGCTTGCAAGCATCGTGCTGCACTAAAGCAGATCACGATTTCACGTGGGTCTAATATGGAAGTCTACTTGTATGCTTAGTTTCCTGAGCTTGCTGATCACGACAGAACGGTCCGGCGTGTCTCAGAACCGTACTAACGTTCATGACATGAAGTTTGTTGGCCCAGCACCAGGCGTGAAGTTGGAGAAATCATGCGGTGGCTTGAAACTGCCAAGTGCTTATAGGGACTCGGTCAGGAGCGATTCTTATCTATGTATCTCTATAGAACGCTTGAGAGCTGCTGCCCGGGAGAGTAACCTTCTCTTGTTTAGTCACGGGCAAAGTCACATTGCGATTGTGTCAACACCTTGCCACCCTTCCGGCGCCAGCCAATAAGAGCACTGCTGGAGATGAAACAGCAGGCTGCTTTTGCGAATGCATGAAATATTGCTGATATTCATGGTAATGGATTAGGAATAATATTTGGGGGGGGGGGTGCGCATTTTCCAAGCTGCCTCGATCCTGAGCGTCGCTGCACTCCAATATGTGACGGCTTCGCACCGCATGTAGGACGGCCCTTAAGTTGACCACAATGCCCCCCAGTCTTCTGGAAATATTCAAAGCAACTAGTGAGAGGGTTAGCAGTTGGGAGGAGAGAAAACATATTTCCAGAGTTCTCGACGTGTGCGCAAGTGACAGCACCGTATCTTCGTAGATATCTGCTGCCTGTCCACTGATTCTTCGATCGTGAGCCACTGAAAAGGGCACCCCTCCAATTCCCCCCCCCCCAACCACCTAAAGCTTCCGCCGCTCCGCCGCCCTTTTTTTTCCCTGCGCTCCCCCTCCTCGGCACTCACACAAAGGTAGTGAGCTACTTCTCTTCCAAGGCCATCCCCCGTTATTTTTGCCTCTCGAGCTGCTACTTAATAATACTCGCCTGCCTACGGTCTCTGCTGTTCGCTTCACGATTTTGCATCTGTCGCCGCCGTCGTCACTTGGGAAGCATTTGGTCTCTGATCCCGCCGCTGTTGGTACCCGTGTACCCAATACTGGGCCTGGTGGATCCCAGAGTGCTGTTGCTACTGTGTGTTGTCTCTGCTTCTAACTTTGGAGGGCCAAAAGGAAAGATCCTGGTTGGCCGCCTGTCCTATCATCTCGTTTCTCCTTGGGACCCCCCTCCCGACCGAACCAAGCTCAAATACCTAACTGTCATCCCTTGCCCTTCAATTTCCGATCCGCCTCGTTCAATAATAGACCTTTTGACTCGAAAACCCAGCACTTCTCCACCATTTTACTTCCATTTTCACGAACTATATTCGCATTATTCGCATTCACTTCGTTCTCTGCTATCGGACATACGACACGCATAACACCCTTCCGTGTAGAGGCAGAGCCGCCCTTCCTACAGTGGTCGTCTGACTTCTTTCCTTACATCTTCATTCCTGTTAGTATTGTCTACTGCAGATGTCGGACATCGTTATTGACTCATGACCGCAGCCCTCCCACAATACAAGATGCGAGAAGTAAACTTTAGTATTCCAAATGTCAACAAAGCCTCTGTCGGCATCACCACGGCCCTTTATGATCGCAGGGCTTTAGACTGCACTTCAACCTTACCGCTCATAAACTCACTGACACACCTTGTCTATCTTACAACTTCATCTGCCCGTATCCGAGACATTCTCACCGTCGATGGAGGAGTTGAACGGCTAGTAAATATTCTGAAGGCGGGGAAAGGGAAAGATATTATGGTTACGTGGATGTGGAACTTGGCATTCCAATGCGTTGTGAACATCGGAGTGCGTGGCTCAGAAAATGTTCGAACGAGAGTTGTGGAGGCAGATATGGTACCAGTTATCGCGACTATTTTGGACAACTACATCCAGGTCATCGACAAGTATAGGTCCAAGGCAGAGGCCAACGCCAAAAAAAATGCAACGATAACTACAAGAACGCGTGAATCCAAGACCGAACGGTCTGAAAGGGATAGGATGCATAGAAGACAGGTACCCCCATCTATTGAAATTCCGCTTCCGTTTCCACGTTCACAAGGGGCGGATCAAACCGAGTCATCGACGCATCCAATTCTAGCACCCGCACCCGCACCTCTTCAACGGCATCATCATACTCAAGCACGCATACACGACTCCACCTCTCAACTTCTTCCTCTCCGGACAGGTCCTTCCCGACTTTCTAGCCCTCTTCAACCGGTGCCAGGTGGAGTTCTGCCTCCAGCCATTGATGTAACCGATGGCTTTCCTTTGATGCCTGTTCGTGATATTGATCGTCTTCCCTCTATGCTACCCGGCGTTTCAACTGGTATGCCATCTCAACCTGGGTCCCCAACTACTCCCCATGGTATATCAGGCGTTCCAACTATCACTACTCGTGCAACTCGCCGCAGCGGAAGGCCCTCTATTAGACACCAAAGGTCAATGTCTGGAGAGTCTGATGACGCCAACAATGAGGACTCAGGAGCCAATATTTCAGGCAGGACCGACAACACTGAGCCAATTGTTGATATTCAAGCGAATTTGGAGAATATGGAAGGACAAGAAGCTGTTTTGGACTCTGTGGACACCCAAATGGGTGCAGAGAACCAGGAATCTGATA
Organism: Terfezia boudieri ATCC MYA-4762; assembly: GCA_003788615.2. Lineage (NCBI taxonomy): Eukaryota > Fungi > Ascomycota > Pezizomycetes > Pezizales > Pezizaceae > Terfezia > Terfezia boudieri. The sequence goes on along the minus strand of ML121527.1, from coordinate 2,336,763 downwards.
CTTTCAATATAACCCACCGCTCCCCGCATGATGGCAGCCTTTTAAATGCGACCCCTGTGAATCCTGTCATTGGATTCTCCCCGATTCCAACGGTTACCGCTGCCACAGTTGTACCACCTCCGAATTATCCTCGATGGGCGGAGAACAGCTCCTCTTCTACTGTAGTACTAAATTCAATACCCAGGGAAGAGGATGTCCTTCTTTCGCTTCAGCTGTTGGCATATGTTTCCAAATACTGCAATTTGAGGACTTACTTCCAGAAGTCTCATTTGGTACCGAATCTCTCTATCACTCATGAAATCCACCTATTGGATGAGGAACCTAATGTGATCAAGACTTATGTTCCACCTGAGCCCGAGGAAGAATATCTCTTGCCAGATGACTTTAACATCTTCCCTCTGGTGGAGAAATTCACTGTTCGACACCACCCTCCGGAGATGCAATATTGGGCAGGTGTGGTGATGCGCAATTTGTGCCGTAAGGATGATTCTCGAGGGGGTATCCGTCAATGTGCCTACTATGAATGTGGGAAATGGGAACAATTCCCAAGGCAGTTTGCCAAATGCCGTAGGTGCCGGCGCACCAAATATTGCAGCAAAGAATGCCAGAAGAGCGCATGGGTTTATCATAGGCATTGGTGCATTGCTGCTGCACCATAGTAGCAACTCGTTCCTGCATTAGTTTGTCATATACTTGGATTTCCGTCTTGATTTTCTTGTGTTGGCGTGAGGGGTCCTTTTACCATTACTCATTACTTTCTTCTTACTTTGCTTATCTCTGTTTTATAGCGAAAGGTGGATCTCCTATATATCATACCTGATTTTTCTTCTGTCGGTGGGGTTCTTCCAGCTCTCAATAGTAAACAGTCATGGTTGTGCTCTACTCTTTTTATTACTACCCTTATTATTATACTGTTTATAGGTTTTTATAGGCGCAGGCCAGAGTGGCTCACACTAGCCTGCTTGTGTTGGGCAGCTGCATTGAGATGTTTCCTGATGCCGATTCTACATGGGTTTGTAGCTATATCAATAGTTACCCTGTGGTTTCCTCCTCTGGCAATTGAAATGAAATATTCTCTCGTTTGGTACATTTCCTTAATCTTTCCTCAAACCGCATTTTTCTTCTTTCTTCTTTCTTCTTTCGAGTTATAAACAAAAGGGACGAGAAATACGGTGGACTCAAGACTCTAAGTGAGGGAAAAAACAAACGAGTTTTATTTGCATTTTTTTTCTGTATTCTCCTTTTACGAATATCTGCATATCCAAGCACATGGGTTTCCTGATTATTTCTATTTCGTCCAATATCCAGTATATGGAGGTTTATTTGTGCTCGTGTTTTTTGAAGTCCTTGCGGCTTTGTGAATTGCTATCTTTAATTTGTTGGGTAGGATTTGTATGTGTATAGCTATATCGGTGGTTTGAAGAGAGACAGATCAGAGGGATTTAATTTAGTCTCGGTTGTCCCCCCCCAAGATTCATGTTCGTTTTGCTCCTTTCTCATACTAACTCTTCATTTGCATAAAAGATGTAGCATGACGTCCCTCATCCTCCTCATCATCTTAGACTTAGGTCTACTCCTCTTCCTTTCATACGTTTGTAAAACTCTCATTCTAGTTGTCCCTCGATTATTCGGAGTTCTGGACCAGTTGCAAAATATTCCACTAGTAATACTCTGGAACAATTCTTCAAAATACATATCCTATTCAAAAACAAACCCCTTGTCATCGTCCAAAACCCTCACTGAGACTTTTACCTTCCTTTTCTTTTCAATCCCTGGATTATCCCACATGCACTACGTCAAGACCCTCTTGAACGGTTTGACCCTGCAGCCCGATTTAGAATTTAATTAGAACCCAGAGATTGGAATCTTGACGTAGGTTACGTGTGAGTGGTGTTGTGGATGGAGGGGGGCACTGGGCTGTGAACGTATAGGTAGGTATAGATGACATTGCGGGATTATCATGTCATGTCACGACATTAGGATGTATGGTTCAATATGATGTTAGGGTGGTAAGGTAGTGAGTACCTGGACAAGGGTATACTTAAGGGGAACATGAGAACTTCGAATGAGCCTGAGTCTGAGCCTTATGAGGAGTATGATTATGGTACGATATACAGTGTTTGGATTTAGTCTCTTTAATCACTCAGAACTCGTGACGTCTCTTGTTCGGGAGCATTGATTATTTGCTCCTACATATTTAGCTAGGGCATATTGATCCAGTAATACACATTACCATGCCATCAACAGCCCATCTCACACCACCACGTATATATGTCCGATTGTGACTGTCGGATTTCATTCACGTTTGACATTTTCCACCAAACTATGCAGGGTCCTATATCCGCTGTCTAGTTCTTCTTAGAATTCCCGCCACCGCCATTCCTTGGTTGGTAATAATTCCCCTGGTCGGTTCTTGATTGTTCAATGAAGATATATTGTACATAACCCATCCATCTGCATTCACTTCGACCGACCACCCGAACGGCCATCGGTATGATTTGATATTGGCCCATAAAATCGGGTGGGCCCGGTTTGAGCCTAGGCGGACCGTCTCCGGGCCGTTTGAACTGTTTCGGATCAAAAATAATGACACAACCATGGTACGTTGTTTATCGCAGATATGTTAATATTCCATGCACATCATAGTCATACACTCATGCCAGATTACATATGTAAAAATACAGAGATGTCATGATTATGATGGAGAGTGATATATTCTACTCAGCTGTACTCACCGGATTGTGTGGTACGCATGTGGATCCTCAAAAAAATCCGAAGCATGAGCTTGAGCATGTGGAATGCGTGAATATGGCGAATGAGGTTCCTGCTGATGGTTGGCTGACCAATACAGCGTAAGGCCGAAGATAATATTCATCTGCAGTTCAACATTTCTTCCCCTGGAATGAGTCTTTTGGTTGAGCCCCATGTCTAATAACACACCCGTCGCTGCTCTACCTTAAAGCAGCAAGACCATGTTCCTACCCAATATCAATCCCAACCAGGCCACCCCTAGACACTTAGTTACACAAAGGTTGGGTCGCTGTCTAATTGGCGAGCTCTTGCTTGATATGGGCCTGAGTCTCGTGAGTTGCTTCTACAGGTTTCTAGATTTTCTTCAAGACTTCCCCAATTGGATGGGAGGGATGTGACTACGAGTGCCTACGAATTTTAGTTAGTTGAGATGCTCATAATACGGAGACCCAAGGCATTTTCATATGAACGAACATTTTCCTTCCCGTAATTTTTATGTTCCCGGATTTACAATCTGGGGGAATGTCTTTATGTCGTGTGCTTTCTAGCATGCTTTCATTTTTTTTTTTTTTTAAACCCAACATTTTGGATAATCTGATAGTGATACAAGCATCAACTGATTCCTGTAATTATAATTATTATTATTAGAGTGCTTGAACCCCCCAGTTGGATGGGAAGCCTCGGACGGAGTGTGTAGTGGAACAACTCGGCATACCGGGCCAGAGATAAAGAGGGGCTGACAGCGGTTATTTCCTCCAACTTATATCTTACTGCAGATAACTGCATCTCGATTCCAATAATATTACCAAATTATGTTTGCATTTTGGGTCAATGTTGCAAACTATTAAAAACTTCCATGGAAGCAACTCTACACAGCTCTGAATCAGCCTGCTAGCTTCTGTGCGATGTTTCCAGGTGCTACATTGGTAATTTATACACACCATCTTGGCCTTGAGCCAACCCCTACCCTGCTGCTTAAGAATGGAAGGAAAAAATTATCATTTAGAGTATTTCCCGGCGAAGGAAGGAGCAAACGTTGGGGGAAATGCAAATATCGATGATAATTGACATAAATTCAGCCCTTACGGAGGCTCACACCAAAAGTCTTTTCCCCTTTCCTTTTTGGGAATCTTGCATATGCAAGCCTATGCACTGTATGCAACTTGGCATTAAAATGGGTTCTAATGACAATGCATCATATACCAGCCATGTAACGATTCATTTTACCTTTACTTGTTCCTCGCCCCTAGGCTCGCCTCCTACCCAGTAGCTTCTTTGGGTGCAGAACGTCCTAATTGTCCTATATTGCCGTATGCAGCGTATGCCAAGGCTGCTTCATTGATGCCAAGCCTGAGCGGATGTGCTTGGCGTATGCATCACCAATGCAGCAGCCTTGGTACACTCCGCCAGCCGCATTATTGACGTCATAAGCCATTTAGGTACTGTATATTCAAGGTAGTCTGGCTATATTCAGGGCAGCACAGGCAACACCAGATTAAGGCAATAGTAAAGGTAAAACCCATCACTAATTGCCATTGCCACCCGTTTTGGAGCTGAATAATGCCAAGTTGCATGCCGTGCATAGTCTTGCATATGCAGGATTCCCAAAAAGGAAAGGGGAAAAGACTTTTGGTGTGAGCCTCCGTATCCAGTAAGTCTTATGCACCATGAGCCTATCACAACTTCAATGCCCCGGTATTGAGAATATATGATAGTAGTATGAAGAGTTTTTGATGCCTTGGAAAACCTTTCAAATAGAACATGAAATAGACATATGCAGCCTCGTCACATCCGACAGCACTAAAAGCAACGCTAAACCTGTCTTGCCTACACAACTGGTAAATACTAGTCTCGTGCGTAAATACACGCGCTCCCATTCATGGCATACTCATTATACCTAGACACTGCGCCCAGCATACTTTGCATAGCATCACTCTACGCAGCATACCCAGCATGCCCGGCGCATTCCTTTTCTCTACGCGTGCGATATCTCCCAGTAATCAGTAGACTTGAGCTCTCCGGAAAGGCTGCGCTAAATATACGCAGTACACGCTCCTGTGCCCTAAATTACGCGCTCATGCCGGCTCACGCGCTATCGTAGACCCGTTCTCTAGGTTTAACATACTGTACATACCTAGGCTCTAGGCATACAAATATAACTGCTCTATACGTTCCGATATGGAGGTATGCTATAAATTACGTCCTCCTATAGCCATATCTTGGCTTGATATGCGTCCGTAGACACAGTCACGCTTCAGGGTAATCCGGGTATGCCTCTACCGTATTTCACATTTCCCGCAATTGCTTTCATAGCGTCTGCTATAGTTAATTATTATACATCTGAACGATGTAGGACCTAGTGTCAGACTGTTTGTCGGTCAGAATAAAGCTATATATGGTGTTGATCTGTGGAATATCATAGCAAGATCACATCTTGCCATTATGTTTTAATTCCATACTCTATGTATCAACATCTTTAAGCATATAAATTTAGTTCCATACCAAATACAGAGAGAATATACATTATTTATTTGGCTAAACAGCCAAGTACTTACAAGGATCGCCTCTTGTTTGGTCAATAAAATACATATATGTATAATTTGATTCTATGTATTTTCTACTATCAGGCAATTTACCTATCGGCAGCACATGCTTGATCATGAGCCAAGACCAATAAGCTGGGGTTGGCCTGACTTGAGGGACTATTACCCTGAAGCGTGAATGTGGCTACGGAAGCATATCAAGCCAAGGTATAGCTAGCTATAGGAGCACATAATTTATAGCATACCTCCATATTGGAGCGTATGAGCAGTCATACTTGTATGCCTAGAGTCTAGGTATGTACAGCATGTTAAACTTAGAGAACAGGTCTATGGAAGCGCGTGAGGTCTAGGCACCGCCATGAGCATGTACTGCGTATAATTAGCAGAGCCTTTCCGGAAGCTCAAGTCTACTATAGGATTTCTGGAAGATATCGCGTAAAGAAAGGAATGCGCCGGGTATGCTGGGTATGCCTGGGTATGCTGAAATATGCCTAGCAAAAGGAATAGGCTAAATAAGTTGGCGTATGCTGGAATATCACATAGAAAAGGGAATATGCTGGGTATGGCGCTGGGAGATGTCGTATCGTGTAGGGAAAGGAATGTATAGGGTATATCAGGTATGCTGAGTATGGGTATGCGTGAAGCGACGCGTGTATGCAAAGTATGTATGGTGTGCACGTGAATGGGAGAGTTAATAACGCGTGTATTTGGTTGTGTTGGTAAGACAGGTTTAGTGTTGCTTTGAGTGTTGTCGGATGTGACGAGACTGCATGATTGGAAAGGTTTTCCCCTCAATTAATTGTGGGGTTTAATAATCACTACTTGTCGGGAATGACCGGGGGTAATTGGATTCGGGGTTGGGTACATATACGGGGAGTAGGTACATCATGCCTTGATATAGGAAGCAGGGGTGTACCACCTTACCTATTACAGTATCAGAGCAACACGGATATCAGACACTACACTCAATATATCAATATAAGCAAGTAGATTTCTCATAACCATACTGAATGTGAACAGAAGCTAGGAGTAGCAGGATATGGGGAATCGTAAACGTATACTGTCATTCCACAGTTTATGCAATCCAAATGTCGGAAGCTATGATGCCAATTTCTGCCGATGCCTTGCACTAACGTACCCTCTTATTTGAACTGCGTAAACCAGTGATAATTCCTGCTGACAAGTTTAATAAGATATGGCCATATATCGACTCAGTATATGCAACACTTCGAGGAGAAGTGCTTCAATACAATGGCACATTACGAGTTCAGAAGTACGAGTGTCGGCTTTGCAAATCATCAAAATCAAGTATTGCAAAATTCGCTACAGAGGGCAAGATTATTAAACAGCGGCATAGCAGTATTCGGGATAAGCATCTGTGTCATGTTCAAGTCAATGTCTCAAAGCCTGTTGATGGCGCAGCAGTTACTATCAAGCGACTTGATGATTCGCATACGCATACTCACGACATTGGGGTTTGGCCAACTACCCGTGCCTGTTCAGAAACTGCTTTCTATGGAACTTGAAGCAGTTGCGGATCGCATTGCAAAGGGAAAGGAAGTTCCTGAGAATTTGCGCTGCCAATGCAATTTCCACAGGCAATACTTACTTCCATGCCGGCATTACTTCCACTTGGAAACTGAGGTCAAAGTCCTAACCACTGCAACCAGACTAACAGTACTAGTGTTGCTCTGATACTTTAATAGGTAAGGTGGTACCGTACACCCCTGTCGGCGGGCTTCAAGCACTTCCGATATCTTAGCTACAGGTGGATGAAAGTTTGACTGTCTACTGTAGCTGCAAGGACTACTAGATGTAAGTAACGGAGCTCCTTTAGTGAAGCAGCGCAACGATCCGTGATGTTGAACTGACTAAGCGGCTTGAGCCAAACAATTGACATTATTCTCTTAAAAGAGATAATGATTGACTATCATTACTGCACTACACCCTGGGTTCTAACAAGACCCCTGAAGATAAAGGTACAAAAACTCAGACTCCTACTACAAAAAAAACCTCCATCATTTCTAACATCTCAAATTGTCATATCGAGTCATATCGAATTCATAATGTCTAATTTTACTTAGGTTGATGTCCAGGGGGGTACTGATTTCCTGGGTTATATTGAGCTGGTGGCTCCTGCCCGGTATATATACCTGGCTGTCCTCCTTGCGGACGCGGTACCTGTCCCGACTGCTGCTGTTGCTGTGGTAGCGGTGGTGGCCTACCAAATGGCGGGTATTGTCCCTGCGGAGAGTATCCTTGATATCCTTGTAGCGGCTGCTGAGGGTAACCTTGCTGGCCGTGCTGTTGTGGTGGGAGTCCTCCATGTGGTGGGAGTCCTCCATGTGGTGGGAGTCCTCCATGTGGTGGGGGTCCTCCATGTGGTGGGGGTCCTCCATGTGGTGGGGGTCCTCCATGTGGTGACGGTCCTCCGTATGGTGGATACTGACCTTGAGGGGGATATCCGTAACTATGAGGGGGGGCTCCATATTGTGGACCTGGTCCGCCGTATAGCTGGGGTGGGGGCCCACCTAGTACACCATATGGTGGCTGGGGTCCGCCGTACTGGCCTGGTGCGCCATATTGCTGACCTGGAGTCCCCTGCGCTGGGTACTGGGTGGGTGGTTTAGGTGCACTAGTAGCTCCTTCCTCATCCTTGTCATCGTAGCTTTTATCGATAGCACCCATCATAAGTTTGCAATACTTTGATAAAGCGTTAGTATAGTGCCCACAATTAGTGATATTAGAAAACCATACCCAATTGTACTTTGTTATCGTGAGACCCTTCTTAGCATATTGTGTAGATTCCAACTCGAAGTCTGATATGATATTAGCGCGCTTCGTAGGTAGGACAGTTAGCAATCTTACTTGATGTACAATCAATCAAGCCTCCAATATCTGGGTCAGTATCGAGTTTCTGGAGATACGCCTGGGCCCTCTTGTCGTTACCAATTTGGGCAATTTGAATGCTAACAACTATTCACCAAGTTTGTCAGGATTTGGCCACCTCAAGGAATATTAAGAACCTTCACCAACCTTTACTGCGGACACCCCTTATAACATAGCGGTCCATAGTCTCCCTGATGTTTCTCTGGAACTCTCCCCTTACACTGTCAGTGGGCTGGAAACAAAGTTAGCACTCTATTTGACCACCAAATACAAATCTGTAGCCCTCACCACTCCATCGGTAATAATAATCACATGGAGAGGCTTGTCTAGCCTTCCGTGATCTACCATCGGTCCCAAAATCTTGTTCTTAAGTGACCCAGCCAACGGAGTTTCTCCATTGAAAGAGACCCTATCCACTAAAGCCATAGCTTCCTGCTCACTCTTGATATGGTCCCCTTGGATATCTGAATTCAAGAACCTGACTGAAAACCCATCCTCATCAAATAGTGAGGTAGCAAAAGCCGCTGCTTGCAAAATTCCTTTCAACTCCCCCTCTAACTCAGAAAAGCCGATAGATCCAGAATCATCCAGGAGAAAGACGACATCGTAAAGAGCCTGTTTGATGAAATCGAAGCCGATTTCTAATGGGACACCCCAACGCTGGCATAGAGTTCCCACAGGGTCCTTTCCACTAGTGAGGAGTCTATTGGCAATGGCCATTATCCTGTCATCAGGGTACATCTGCTCAATGTGATTTTCTTCCACACATTCTTTCAGAATACGGTAGAACATTTTTGCGTCTCCCAGTGGTTGTCTGGGAGGGCCTTGCCCATAGCCTTGGGAGGGCGGCTGGCCCTGAGAGTCTGTCAGTGCGTTCTGTACATAAACGATCCGAGTCAACTCACATAGCCTGGATATTGCTGGCTTGGTGGAGGGGGTTGTCCCTATAACTTGTTAGTGGGGTATTCAGAATCATGGGCATTGATTGTGTAGAATGTATTACATATGGCCCTGGTGGTGCACCTTGTACTGGTGGGGGTTGCTGGGCGACCGAAGCCGCGGCGAGCTTGCTTGCCATCTGGTCCTCGGAAAAACTTCGATGAGTATATGAAGCTTTCGACTTCGAGCGATCGAGGGAAAAGAAGTCACGTACACCCATCGGATCGGAGTAGTATTCCTGCGGATGGTAAAATGGCTGGTTATAAGGATAATAGTACGACAGCTTTATGAATACCTGCTCAAACAAGAGCTATGGGTCACTGTTTAGAGGGTGAAAGATTGGAACTTGTAGGTTTGAAGGACCTTAGGATTGATAAAAAGATTTTTTGGAATCTTCCTGTTTTTAGGCGGGGTTTATGTCACAAATACCTAGTCTGGTTGGCAACAAATACCCATGGCTTAGCCTCCATCTGGTTAGCTCGCGGAGCCGGACATGGCGCAGCACATTCTAATGGGCTCACAATAAACTGTCGAGTGTAGACTACATAGTAGTTGGTGGAAGACCGCATGCGCAAACAGGCTAACGAATGGAGTCAATGGCACGATTTGCTCCGCCCTGGGAGCAAGCCTGGCAAGGTCGACTGTAGTCTGGTTGGGGTCGACTGATTTAATAGATGTGAGTTAATATTGTATCTATATATTTGTATGAAACGTTTGTTTGGAGCCTTGGGGTGCTTTTCGTTGCTGACGTTAGCCTGTTTGGCTATGCCTCACCGTGTCATCAAAGCTATCGTCTTGGGCTCCGTCGGGTTGAGCCCAGCCTTATGCCGAATCCCGCAGCGCTGGCGCAATATGTGATTACCCGGAGAAACTGAACACTTAAGTGTGTGGTGATCAATCGTTATTTCCATTAAGCTAATGTCAATTACGAAGCGCCTTGGCAAGTTAAAACTAGCGCTAATTGAAAATTTTGATTGACCGACCTAAATTAAATCTTCAGTTAGGCGTGCTTAGTAACATCGACATGCCACGACATACTCGGCGCTCTTTTGCATGCCCTGCTTGTTTTCTTCCATCAAAAAAACCAGCCGCTCTACCGTACATCTTCCTTCGCCCAGTTTCGAATTCGAGTGGGTTTTGGCGTTTGGGATGCCATTGTGTCTGACTGGGGATGATGTTCCGATGTTTTTTGTGGATGATGTTGTGTTGACTAAGCTAATATAATGTCAATTATCTCGTAATGGGACTCCAAGAGTCCCATTACCAATTAAGAGTTCCATTAAATTACCCATTAAGGCTCTGGCCAATGAGCGGTGAGGCCAAGCTGCCAAGGCGCTTCGTAATTGACATTAGCTTAATGGAAATAACTGACCACCACTAGTCTGTAACTGGTCCCCGAAAATAAGGAAAGCGATTTCTAGGCACATGAAATTCGGGAGCTCTTAGCCGTTGGATATTTAGACTAACTTCAAGACTGACGAAACATGAGACGTTGTGACTCTGTGAAACTTCTGTCGGAACTTGTATGCATTCTCTTTTTAGTACTATTCCTTCCATAGTGCTTAGAAAACAGAAGATGGGTTCTGATATAAAAATCTATTCTGCAACCAGTCACTCTACTGAAGGCGAAGGGAGCTCGAGTTATGACTTGATGGTACCGGTTTTGATATCCTATTTTTTATCAAAGGAAAGAAGAGATCCCAAACTGTCCCCATATTTGACGTTTTGCAGTTGCACCGAAATTCCAACTTTGTCTTGCTGCAAAGCAGCTTCATGAGGGGGCCTTCACGTGACATGAATCGTACAGTACTTAATTAAATCAAGTAACGCAACGGGGAATCTAGTCTGGTTGGCACAACACCCTCCACAGCGGCCAGACTACCACAGCTGGGGATCAAACCACTTAAAGTGCCTCCCACATGCTCTTTCATCTACCTAATCCTTACTTGCCTGTGATATGTATTGTTTGCCAGAGGGACCCAATGCGCCGTGAACAAAACACCGCGAGCGTAATGGCTGGCATATAGTGGGCAAACGAGGCTTGCCATTGCCAGTCCGGGTTGAAACGCTTAAATTGCCATGGCTCCCTTAGTCTGATGCTCGAGCTCATCGAGCCGGGGCCTGGATATAAAGATGCATCGCAAATGCTCTGAAGACCGGGGAGCTTGAAGTGATAATTTCGCTGGGAGGGGTAATGAGTTGAAGCCGACCACTCTCGGCCCCGGATTCCAGGGAAGGCTTGCCTCGGGGGGGGGGAGAGGGGTGCGGGATGGGGAAACTGGGTTATCTCATCCTACATCTCGGACGGGGAGTACCTAGAGACCAGACGACTCGAAGTTGTGTTGCGGGGGTATGGCAAGACAGATTGGGGGGCCTGGGCATATGAACGTTGCAGACAGAGCGTGCCACGTTGAGTGGTGAGAGCCTGTGCGTCCTGCAGCGCCAGTAAAAGTGACAGAAAGGCAGAGTTGACCCCAAAGAAGAAAAAATCAGTCTGAAGAGAAGAGTAAAGCCAGATACAGAGAGCACGGCGTCGATGGGGGGAGCACAGTGTAGCGTCTCCCCCTGTGTGCAGCGGGCATCCCACGCCTGCTTGCCCCGTCCGACCTATACATACAATGGCCCCAGAGTATGAGCTGTATCGATCAACTGCAGGCAGGACAGCTCAGTTGTGGGCCGGCACGAGCAATTGGCTGCTGGCCGGCGTCCCTCCCTGGAGCGTGCGCTAGCGCTGTCTTATTGTGTCTTGGGCAACAGGTGCAACCCAGACTTGGGCAACGGAGCCATTCGCTTCGCACCCACACCCGTGAGCACAAAACAACACCTCCCCTGCCCTCCTGAATTCCCGATTTTTTCAACTTGCTCTTTCCTCCTGGCCCCGTTATATACTTAGCAATATCTCGAAACAATCCGAGCCTGGCGTTCTCTCTCCCTTTCAAACAACTCCAGCATTCCCGGGCCTGTAGCTTCCCTTGCGACCGGTATTACAACTACATCACATAACAAGAACCTTATAGCAGTTTATCTATCCCCTCCCCAACCAGAACATCCCCTCCCGGCTGTTTCCCGCTCAATCTTACCCGAGCGACACACACTTAAAGTAACCCTACTACGCAACACAGATTATCGCTTGCCAGCTCTTGTGACAAAAGAGGGCAGAACGATAGCAGCTTGAACTAGTCCCGTCTTTTCACCTACAGGCCTTCGATCCTCTGTAGTGCGTTTTTCAACGTCACGAAAGCCTAATATTTCTGTGTTCCCATTCTTACTCACTGTGCTTCCATATCAGTCAAGAAAATGGGTAACGCATGCTCCTCTTGCTGCGAAAGTATATCCTCCTCCCATCATTCGGGGAAATGTTCACGTTACTGATTCGCATCATGTCAGGCCGCCATCAGGGTGGATTGTATGAGCCAGTTTTGGCAGATAGCGAGAGAGAAGCCGTGTCAGACCTACTACAGTACCTCGAGAATGTACGTTCATATACGAAAGCCTATGCGCAGGGGTGACTGCTGACGACTTCATTGATCTTCTAGCGAAGCGAGGTAGATTTCTTCCAGGGAGAACCTCTTCGCGCTTTGAGCACATTAGTCTATTCGGAAAATGTGGACCTACAGCGAAGTGCTGCCCTTACATTTGCTGAAATTACAGAACGAGGTAAGTTTTCTACCACGACTTCTTGAAAATGCCACAATGCTAATGAACCTATAGATGTGCGAGAAGTTGATCGGGACACGCTTGAACCAATTTTGTTCCTCCTCCAGAACCCTGACATTGAAGTGCAACGCGCTGCTAGTGCCGCCCTGGGAAACCTGGCTGTCAATAGTGGGCTCCCCGTGCTCTGAGGACCAAATCTAGATTTGACACTGACATTTATTCTACTGTAGCTGATAATAAGGTATCAATCGTGTTATTGGGTGGTTTGGCCCCATTAATACGACAGATGATGTCTCCAAATGTCGAAGTTCAGTGTAACGCCGTTGGATGTATTACAAACCTTGCTACACATGAGGAGAACAAGGCAAAGATCGCAAGGTCCGGAGCATTAGGACCGTTGACTAGGCTGGCAAAGTCGAAGGACATGCGAGTTCAGAGGAACGCCACAGGAGCATTGCTGAACATGACACACTCAGGTAATTCCAAATATTCAAATTTATTTCATATGTGCTAATCCAGGATCTTCAGACGACAACCGACAACAATTGGTGAATGCTGGTGCTATTCCCGTTTTGGTAGCTCTATTGTCCTCTCATGATGTTGACGTGCAGTACTACTGTACAACTGCCTTGAGCAATATCGCTGTCGACCAAGCAAACCGTCAAAAGCTTGCGCAAACCGAACCAAAGCTCGTGTACTCCTTGGTACACCTCATGGACTCTTCAAGCCCAAAGGTTCAGTGCCAGGCTGCCCTGGCTCTCCGAAATCTTGCGTCCGATGAAAAATATCAACTTGAAATTGTGAAAGTCAAGGGGCTCGGACCACTCCTCCGCTTGTTGTCATCGTCATTCCTCCCGCTTATCCTCTCCGCAGTTGCCTGCATTAGGAACATCTCAATCCATCCCCACAATGAATCCCCAATAATTGAAGCTGGTTTCTTGAGGCCTCTTGTGGACTTGCTCGGATCTACAGACAACGAGGAGATTCAGTGCCATGCAATTTCAACCCTCCGAAACTTGGCTGCCAGTTCTGATAGGAATAAGCAACTGGTGCTGGAGGCGGGTGCGGTGCAGAAGTGCAAGCAATTGGTTTTGGATGTGCCATTGAGTGTGCAATCGGAGATGACGGCGGCCATTGCAGTTTTGGCATTGAGTGATGAGCTCAAGTCACATTTGCTCAGCTTGGGGGTCTTTGACGTTCTTATCCCATTGACTGCCTCTGAGAGTATTGAAGTACAGGGAAACAGTGCTGCAGCCCTTGGCAACCTGTCTTCCAAGGTTGGAGACTACTCGATGTTCCTTCAATGCTGGTTAGAGCCAGAGGGAGGGATTCACGGATACTTAAAGAGGTTCCTTGCCAGTGGTGACGCAACATTCCAGCACATTGCAATCTGGACCCTATTACAACTCCTCGAGGCCAACGAACCACAGCTTAATAAGCTGATTTCTGGGTCAACTGAGATTGTCAATATGATTAACAACATTGCCGAGAAGAATGTCGAGTCTGATGATGAGGGTGATGACGGCGAAGGCGAGGTGGTTGCTTTGGCAAGGCGGTCAAAGGAACTTCTACAACTTCAACGATAAATTCAATTCGCTAAGCAAATCAGTTTTTTGGTTTTGGGGGCGTTTACTCCGTTCTTAGCAGTCATTGATTTACGTATCTCCTTTGCCTTATCATTATCTGTTCACTAGTTCCTGCTTTGACTTTATTCCGGTGTTTTTATTTGTTCAAACATGCAAATTTTCGTTCTCCTTGACTTATTGTCATTTGTGATGGTGAGTTGTAGTGCAGGGATGCGTTAATGAAACCCGCATCTCAGCTGCTTGGGTGTTTTTTCTTGGAATTGTTAATTTGGATGTGTGCTTTTTACTTATCCTGGAAATTGTATAGCGCAGTTTTTGTTGCAGAAGAGGTGGGATTTGGGTAGTTGGGTAGGTAGTAGTGGGCGGATATTGGTCAGGCTGGGTCAGGCTGAGTCAGGTCGAGAAGGAGAGTTGAATATATTGCATTTTGATTGGTAGCTATTAACAGCTTCTATTCAGGCTTCTTCTCTTACGCTATATTGTCCATATCGATTAAGGAAAGGCATACTTTGACTTATGAGAAGTTGATATTGGACCGCACCTGGCTGGGTTGGACTGGGCTGAACTTGGACCTGTAATCTCCTACATCCATGACTTTCTAGATTCAATGGACTGCTAACCCTCCTTTGATATTTTCTTTTGTTGATGTACATTTTGTCAAGTTTTGCTTTTTGATATGTAATGGCAGTCGCGATTTTCCGGAATTCAAATGTCTTAGATATGCTTGGAAAAATTGTGAGGGCTTTTTAAAGGAGTATTTTTGTAGCCTCAGTCACAGCCTCGCTGTGGTTTGGTGCCTTATCATCTGTGGGGATTCGGTAGGATCCAGAGCCCTCACATTTTACCTGTACGGGGAGATTGGTGGGAGGATCGTAAATCTTAAACCAATTTAGGTCCTTAAAATAGGGTGTGACGCACCCCAGCTTTAGTGGCGTTGCTTGCGTTTGATAGGATTGTTTGATTCACTACGTGACAGGCTTGAGGGTTTGAGCTGTGAGATGTTGGGAGCGCAATTTCAGCGCAAACAATACAGCTCTCTGTAACTTTTTCGCCAGGGGCTTGGCGGTAACTACGGTAAGTACTACATAGAGCTCAAGCCCATAGAGGAACTTCGGCACGGCATTGCTCAGATTATAATGAATCATAGGTATGAATGAGAACACCGTAAACAGCTTATTATAGTTTATTGAATTGTGGCCAGTCCAAAGCAGAGGACGTACGTTCGCTAGATGGGACAGATGTCACTGGCAAGGGAGTTGGGAGGGTGTATTTGGTATAATATAAAAGGGCATGAGATCTTTCATGTATATGCGAAGTAGTACTTTAGAGGTACTATATTTTGAGTGTAGTAATGTCTAATACTTTACCCCCTTCAGCTAAAGCACTTGCTTGATTGAGAGAGGGATTTTTTCGTTATCAAGTGGCGGGGAGTTTTAACTGGTGCTCGGGTTGTAATAGGAACGTTTGAACTAACCGGACCGTGACCGTTTGGTTGGCTATCAATTCTTGTCAGCTGGAAGGTGAAGTATTTTTTGATTCGAGTCCTGACAGGAAGTTTTGTGACCTGGTGAGAGAATTGGATTGGATCACAGTGCAGAGTCGCACCGGACCCTAGGAAGCTTGGAACGAAGGAAGATAAAGAAGATCGTGCGACGAGATATCATGTCAGGCCCTGGTACCAAGAGGAATAGACTTGTGGTGTTTAGTGGCGGATCAGCTGCGGTAAGGATCTCATTCCAGTTTCACTCACATGCACTCTACATCTAGGGCTATCCAATCATGATAGATTCATCACATACGAGTGGAATTTGAACTGACCAATCATGTCATGGTAGAATAGTATTGTGGACGTATTCAATGGACTGCTGAGTTCTGGAGAGGCCGGAAAGGGCCAGAGCGGGAACGGGTTGAAACTGCAGAAGCTGAGCTATGTTATTGGGATTTCGGATAATGGTGGGAGTACGAGTGAGATTCTAAGGGTGTTTGGGGGACCGGGGATTGGTGATGTTAGGAGTAGGTTGGCCCTTTGTTTATTGACCCAGTACGGAGGTGCTACTGACAGGATACTATATACGAGTATTCCCTATCTATGTCTGGAAGAGGTATATGTATCAGATGAAATTGGTCAAATGGGTGGGAGGATTCGTGAAAAGGAGGCATAGGTGCTGAAAGTGGCCCTGTGTGGGAGCATACAGGTCGCCTAATCCGCCTCGCGCCCGAACCTACCGGCACCTCCGAAGAAGACTCTGTCAAAACCGCTATCAAGCACCTCCTCAACTACCGTCTCCCCGCCGACGAAGATCTCGCCAAAGAAGAATGGCTCTCGGTCGTGGAAGGAACGCATCTCAAATGGAAAAAAATTCCCTCAGACAAACGCGAGCTCCTCCGCTCCTTCCTGGTCCATCTCCATTCTGAGATACTCAAACGTGCAAGACCGCCCTTAAGTACATTTAACTTCCACTCTGCATCGATCGGGAATCTGTTTCTTACTAGCACAAGACTGTTTTTTGGGTCGTTTGAGTCGGCGATTTATTTGTTTCAGAGTATTACGGGAGTACCAGAGAATGTGCAGGTCGTCCCGGCGATTAATTCGATGTTTTCCCATCATATTGCGGCGGGGCTGACGGATGGCACGGTTATTGTGGGGCAGAATCAGATTAGCCATCCGAGTGATTTGAAAGCAGCGGGGCTGCTGCCGAGTAGCGAGAATATCTATAGCAGGGCCCCGAGTGGTGCTGCTACACCCATAACACCATTTGGCTTTACAGGTCATCAGTCGAGGTTACATCCAGCACTTAGCTGGCCGTCGCCTGCCCTGGGTCAAAGTATTGGGACTGAAAGTGGGGAGAGTGATGATACTGAGGGAGAGGGTGATGGAGTCGAGGATGCGAACTTACCAGGGAGTCATCCGAGCTTGAAAAGTAGGAATATAGTCTTTGAAAAGGATAATGAGCCGGAGTTGGGGAGTAGGGTTGAGAGAGTTTGGTATATAAATCCATACGGACAGGAGATTAGACCTCCGGCGAATCCAAAGGTCGTGGGGGCGTTAGGGGAGGCGGGGGCGGTGGTGTTTAGTATTGGAAGTTTGTATACAAGGTAGGTGGGTTTTACCCTAGACACGCATCTCGGAGACCCAAGGAGGGGGGAATGTGAGAGCTAACAAATTAAAAGTATCATCCCTTGCCTAATCCTCCGTGGAATCGGCCACGTACTATCCTCACCGCACATCCCCTTCAAAATCCTCATCCTCAACGGCTCCCTTGACCGCGAAACCGGCCCAGTGACTGGTAATCCGCAAGTAGATTTCTCCGCTTCCGACTTCATTCGCGCAATTGTCCGAGCATGTGTCGATTCGCAGTCCAAGTCAAGACTTTCACCCTCGGGGTCACCACATTCAGCGATTTATACGCCACAGGGGAGCATTTTTATCCCGCCGGGGGAGTATGTCAAATATGTTACGCATGTGGTGTATTTGGAAGGGAGGTGTGTGCCAAAAGTGGATGTGGAGGAATTGGGGAGGTGGGGGATTAGGGCGGTTAAGGTCGAGGGACAGAGTTTGGTGAAGAAGAAAGGGGTGTATTATGAGGTGGAGAGATTGAAGGAGGCCCTTGGGGGGATTATTGAAGGGAGACTATAGTGGGTATTTTTGTCAGACGGGATGGGATGTGAAGGTGATGTGAAGGTGAGGAAGCGGGCGGGAGGGATGTTAAGTAGTTGAACGGTTGCCTGTGGCTTTTTGCAGGGTTTTAGATGGTGTTTTTATGCTCTTATAATCAATATTTATATATATATAAATATTAATAAAAACTCTGATGGAAATGTGCTCATTGATACCAGAAGTATAATTTTGAAAGGACTCCTAATATTTTGAGATTTTGTCTAGGGTTTTTCTTGTATCAAAATCAAATTACATTGAATTTGATTAGAAATAAATAAAGTATGTTTGAGTATATATAAATTAATAAAACGTAAGGTTTCCGAGATTTCATCTGTAGCTAAGATTATAAGGTTGAGCAGAATCTAATCTAGCTCTACGCTTGTTTATGTATTAGTTTATAGTAATGTAAGGTTCTTCAGTTCGGCAGAAGAAAGAAGCTATAATTCTAGAGATATATAATCGACGCATATCTCAACCTCAAGTTAGTAAAATTTCCACCCTAGTTACCCTGAAGCCAACTTCCTATCCATAACGCTGCTCCAAACTAGAAGAATATCTTACAAAAGAGCATTTTCAGGATGTAGATTACATATTTCTAGTAATATTCGTCCTATTTTACAGAAACAAAAACAGCCAAATGAATGGAATATAACTTTTTCATATAAACAGCAAAGAACGCCAGAAATAAAACCCACACATCAAAAGCACATATGTCAAGAGGCATCCCCCTACTACATTCATCAAACATAGTTCTACTTATCATCCCCTATTATCATCTTCATCCTATCCTTATCCACCTTCTCCTTCTTCGCCTCCTCCGCCCACTCCGCAGCTAAACTCTGCACCTTCTTCACCCCCACCTTATCCCCATTCTTCTCTTCCCATTCCAGCCACTTCTTAAACAATACCTTCGCCACCTTCGGCTTCACCTTTGTCTTCCCTTTTTCCCCACCCTTAGACACACCTAACTTCCTTTCTAACAATCCCCTCACCCCTGACACCTCCCCATTCCCTTTCGCAAGCTTCATCTCCATATCAACCCACACAATCAATAAGTCACTCTTCCCCTTATATGTACTCGTTAGATTTTCGAAAATGGTTCTTCCCCGCTCAGGATCACCGCGGGTGAATTCCAGTTGAGCGAATTTAGAGATAAGATTTCGATGGGTTGATTCAGGGGTTTTAGGGAGGATTTGGAGTGCGCGGGGGAGAATTGCACGGGCGCGGTCGGGAGACGAGATGGGTGGGGAAAAGAGGTAAGTGGCATATGTGGTCCAGAGAGAAAGGGTTGTAGAGCCGTGTTTTTTGAGGGCGGCTTGATATAATGAATCCGCTTTCTTTGGAGGATATTAGTTTCAGTGATGTCGCGAGTAATTGGATTGAAGGGGAAGTTACCTCATGCTTTCCAGCCTGGATGTAGATATTGCATAGCCTCTCATGCATATCAAGTGAATCATTATACACACATGCCCGCTTGAATACTTCCTCAAGGGACTCATCCGTGCCGTATTCAAGCTCGGTATTAAGCATCGCCGCCCAAATAATCTTCTTCTCCTCCAACCCCTCCTTCAACACAGAGCTAATCGTCTTCAACGCCCGCTCTGCGATCTCCCTTGATTTCTCAACCTCTGAAAGTTGAAGCTGGAAGGCCATATACCTCACCCACAGCTCTCCGTTCTGGGGGTTACCCATGAGGAGCCGTTCAAAGTCTGAGACGGACTCGGGAGAACGGGTATCCAGGTCCCCAGTCATGTCCTGCTTGATTTTGGCGGCCATGGATTTCTTCTTCATTCTGCGGTCTGCGGGGAAGGTGTCGGAGTCGGAATCTACGTCCTCGCCTTTGATGGTAGGGGCAGCCTCGAGGATTGATCCGGCCCAGTCAAAGCCTGAGGTGGATAGGGCTGGGCCGCTGGAGGTAGTGGTTAGTGGTGGGGCATCAGACATCTCTGCGTCCCCATCCTCGCTTTGCTCTTCAACTTCTTCGTCCGAGTTGAAGTCGATTGCAGTGGCGAGATTGACTCCACCATCGCTCTCCTCGTCCTCGCTATCTGCCATCTTCTCATCCTCATCCTCATCCTCATCCTCCCCTTCACCCTCAAAGTAACTAGCCTTAAGTCCGAATGAAATCTTTCTCTTCTCAAGGTCGATAGAAAGAACCTTCGCCTTAACCGCGTCTCCGGGAGAGTATAGCTTCCGGACATTTTCAACCTTTTTATCCGAAATTTCACTCTTGTGGCACAGTCCACTGACATTCGCACTTCCATCCACTACAACGAATACACCATACTCTGCCGTAGAGCGGATAGTTGCTTTAACGACTTGCCCAACCAACAGCTCATTCCATTGAATTTGAGGCTGGGCCTTCCCATCAACGACGGAGGGCTTAAGACTCATCTGTACTTGGCCAACAGCTTGCTCCACATGCGTGATCTTTCCCCGGACAAGCTGATTGACCTTAACAGCAGTCTTCCATTCCTTGACGAAGAAATCTGAGATATCGGAAACTTTAACATAGGCAGTAACAACCCCACCCAAATGGACAAAGACACCCTTGTCGGAAATATGTTTGATGAATCCTCTCCTAACATCACCCAAGGTGACACTAGCAAGAGTGAGGATTTCAGGGTCCTCAACTTTTGAAATGGAGCTGAGAACCCTAGAAGGTCTCGTAGAGAGTGCAACACGCTTATTCACCTTATCCACATCAACAACGCAAACCCGGAGAATTTCGTTCTTGGTGTACTTCGAAGGTTGGGCGAGGGAGTAATTATCCGCTAGATCCGTCAAGCCAATTGGCCCGGAGACATGCTCGCTCAATTGGACCATGACTTGTTTTTCTGTGACCTTGGTGACTCTAGCTGGGAGAACCTGGCCCTTCTCCAGCGAGTCGTATGTAATGGCCTTATCGACGTTAGTAGTCCTAGCAGAGAGATCAAGTTTGTTCTTAGCAATGTCAACATGAGTAACGTGACACTTGACGGCACATCCAATAGGAAAATTCTTGTCCAGATCCTTTAACGGCCCAGCATCGTCGGATAACTCGAGGATCTTAATCCTGCCTCGGACGCTGGGGGATAAGTTAACCCAGACACAGTCCTCTCCATGGTTATTCACAAACGCAACCCAGGAGGACCCCACTTCAATTTTATCGAGGGTGAGAATCTCACTGTCTTTCTTCAAGCATTCCTTCCTCGCTGACAACTCAAATAGCGTCCTAGTATTGGTCTGCTTATGAGTAATAGCCAAGAATCGATGGTTCCTGGCATCATGAATGCCAGTGATCTTGACGTCAAGAATCTGGTCCTTCCTGAATTGCTGGAGGGGGTTCTTCTTGTTATTGATGTCAGACCAGGAGTCGAATACTTGGGTAATATCTATACGACCTTGAATATTCTCTGCGACTTGCATGTTAAGTTGTGTCTCCTTAATCGATAGAATCTTTGCTTTGGTGATTTTGCCGGGGGCAATGTCAGCCATGGATCTTAAAGTGTCGTCCACGGGGTTGTTAATCGTGATTGCCTTCGCCCTCTCCTCAAGGATCTTGACATTGCCCCCCTTCTGTGATTTTTCTACCTTCTGCGGGCCTTCGTATTTGTTGAGGGTAAGGTAGAAGCGACCGTTACTGTGGTCAATGCGGCAGACAGTGGCGGTGATAGATTCATTTCTCACCAAGCCATAGTCTAGCGAGGAAACCCTCTCTAGAGGCATGCACGACCTGGAGACAGCACCTGAGCCACCACCGGGGAATGTGACAAGAGCATTGTGGAGCGTGATATTGCTAACATATCCACTCAAGACGTCACCTTCCTTCACATCTTCCACCCCTTTGACCAATTTCCCTTCCTTCGCTGCACTAACTAGGCTAGGTTTCAAGCTGAGCATAATCAACCGCTTGGCCTCCAGCTTGCCTAACACCAAGATGTCCTTCAAGGTCTGGCCAACACGGATATTCTTAAATGCCTGTACAGCCTTCTGCTTGGACCCATCAACCAAGTGTGTAAACAAAAGAGTCCCCTTCAATCCATCTGCACCCACGTCTTGCAGAGTCAAAACAAGATCCATAGCAGACTTCCCAGTGACTATCCCAGAGATAATCTGGCCAATCTGGATGCCTGCAAGGGCCTTTTGTTGAGCTTCCCCAAACGCCTTGGGATCCTTGCACGAGACTTGGATTCGCTCATTCTCAACATCAACAGAGAGAACATTGACAATGACGGATTGCCCAACTCGGAAATGTTCCCTTGGGTCCTGGATACATGCCTCACTCATTTCGCCCACAGGGAGGAATGCAGTTACGTCTGAGTAGAACTTGACAACGGCACCTGAGGTTA
This sequence comes from Terfezia boudieri ATCC MYA-4762, assembly GCA_003788615.2. Classification (NCBI taxonomy): domain Eukaryota; kingdom Fungi; phylum Ascomycota; class Pezizomycetes; order Pezizales; family Pezizaceae; genus Terfezia; species Terfezia boudieri. The sequence continues at coordinate 2,314,409 of ML121527.1, read as the reverse complement.
AGACCTTGACTAAGGTACCCGGGGTCACCATTCCAGGGGCAGCATTCTCATAAGAAGTGATGATTGGAGCATCAGAGTTCACCAGAGTCTTCTTGATGGTCATTCGAAGTTGCTTCTTCGCAGGATCATTCATAAGGATCCTACCACTGACAGCCAATCCCTCGCGGAACTTCTTCTCTGGGCTCTTCAGCTTGACATCACTGAGATGGTTCTCGTCGACAATAGCAGTGATTCCGTCACTCAATTCAATGATTAGAGAGCCACTGGGAAGAAGCTTCTGAATAGTTCCCTTGACAACTTCTCCAACCTTGACATCCTCTACACGGAGGTACTTCTGGTCAAGGATCTTCTGCTCCATGGAACAGATGAAGAGGCCGTCTATGGCATTGTACCCAATAATCCTAGCACGGTGAACTGAGCCTACTTTATAGCTTCCAGTAGATTCTGGTAGATCATCGATCTTCTTGTCTGCTATTCGAGAAATGTGAACGAAACCGGGCATTCCAGCAATACCCACATCGATGAATAGTCCAAGCTTGGGGTCTACTTTTGTAACTTTTGCTTTATCAAGAATGGTAGCGATAGGAAGAGCTGTGGTAGGGTCCTCCTTAGGCTTTCCCAAAGGCGAGCTGAGAGAGAGGGCATGAGGGAGAATGGAGAGGTTGAGTTTCTTTGGATTAGAGTTCGGGTTGGTGAAAAGCACACGAGCCTGAATCTTACTTCCAATCTTTATCCTCTCCTCCAATGCGTTCTCGCTCCATCCGTGGCAATGAAAGTAGTCTATGACAATATCCAGCATTCCCATAATCTTTCCCCGTATGCCCCCATTCTTCACATCGGTAACCAGTACCTCAACTCCAGTTCCGGGAGTGAAAGTATCAATCGTGGGTGCCTCGGCGAGCCATAGACCACCCTTCCAGGTGTCCCCCTTACCTTTTTTGGCCCCTATAGGTTTGTCAATCTCTCCTGATAGCTTGACGACCTTCCCATTCGAAGCCATTCCGGTGATGGTGCATAGAATAACCTGGCCCTCCTGTACATCTCTGAGGGTCAACTGGTTACCCAACTCCTTCGAAGATATAAACCCAGTTATTGTTTTATCCTCAAGTCCTAAATCTACGATACAACCATGGTCTTCCACACTTGTGACGGATGCTTGGATAGCACAACCCGCAACAAGTTCCTTTACTGTGACCCCAGCGTTCGCCAAAGAAGGGTGCAGACTTAATTCAATTCGCTTCTTGTGCTTTGTGTACTCTGCAGAACTGGTTCCATTTTTGCCTGACTTCTCTGGGATGTCCTTTCCAGTAGAGATTACGCAGGCACGGATGTATTGTCCGACCCGGAAATAATTGTCGAGATTGGTGAGGTCCTGATCAGCCTTGTCATTCTCCCCTTCCTCATCAGCTTCATTGTCATTTTCACCGTCCTCCAGAAGGGATTCTATCCTCTTGGTGAGCTGTTCTGATATGGATGTTATGGGCACGTATCCGATCAAGTTATTCGGCAGGGAAACTGTGATGTCTGTAGAGTTGACTTTTGAAATACAACCCAAGATTATGGTTCCAGGAACAATCCTCTGTTATGATATGAGCAAATGTCTTCACTGCATGGGTTGGGTGCCTCGAACCTTGAATGACAGCCCCTCGACCTTTGGTCCTGTATCCTCCTTCTCGGTGTCCCCTTTCTTCTGGTCTTTCTTCGCATGCTCTGTTTTCCGTTTCTTATGCTTGGGTTTCTTCCCTTCGCCGTCCATATCCATGTTACCTTCAGCGTTCCGCTCCCCGCTCATACTAGCACCGGTCTCAAATAGAACATCCTTCACTGCCTGATTTGTTACCTCCTTGAACTCCAATGGCGTCAAGACTGATCCACCGCCTCTAGGGAATACTGCTTCCTCCTTCCCGGGCCCCTTCAGCTTAGAGACGGTAAGCGGCCCTACTGGAAGGGCATTCGAGAACAGTTTCTTTACAGAGGCAGTTTTGTCGTCTCTAGACGTTTTTGCCTTTTTGTTCGTTGTATCTGCCGGTTTCTTGCTTGTATCCTGCTTCCCAGCGGCCGGAGTTTCTGCTGGCCGTTTACGCTTCGCAGTTCCAATTTGCTGATTATGAGGAGCCATCTTGTTTTTTGAATTGCAGACTTCTCTGCTAGAGAATCTGCTAGAGAAAACTTTCTCCTTGCGCGACTTTACGGCCCCGCTTGGCGTGAAATCTTGGCGCGCACTAACGCTCACGATTTTTACTTCTCAGTTAAGGTGAACAGTTAAGGTGAACAGTTAAGGTGTTCACTGCCCGCACAGCACCACCACAATGGCTATCCAGAAGAAGGTATTCTTGTTCCGATGGCCTATCCATATCTGACTATCTACTAACTTAGAGTTCTCTTACAGCACGGGAAAGGTCGTCTCGACAAATGGTAGTCTTGAAACCACCCCCCTCCCCCAACCAGTCGAGAACAGTGTTGACAGATTATTCTCTCTATAGGTACAAACTCGCCAAACAACACGGCTACAGGGCTCGTGCTGCCTTCAAGTTAATCCAGCTCAACCGCAAGTATAGCTTCCTCGAAAAATCCAAAGTTCTCATCGATCTTTGCGCGGCTCCCGGATCATGGTGTCAAGTCGCCGCAGAAGTCATGCCCTCGAGCTCCCTCATCGTAGGTGTGGATCTTGCGCCCATCAAGCCGATACCGAAGGTCATTACATTTCAGAGCGACATCACCACTGAGAAATGCAGGGCAACCTTGAGGGGCCACTTGAAAAATTGGAAGGCAGATACAGTATTGCACGATGGTGCGCCCAACGTCGGTACTGCATGGGTGCAAGATTCGTTCAACCAGGCCGAGTTGGCGTTGCAGTCATTGAAGTTGGCGACAGAGTTTTTGGGTGAGGGAGGAACTTTTGTGACGAAGGTCTTTAGATCTAGGGACTTCAATTCGCTCATGTGGGTTTTTAGCCAGCTCTTTACAAAAGTCGAAGCAACCAAGCCACCTTCCTCCCGTAATGTCTCTGCAGAAATCTTCGTTGTTTGCCGTGGGTACAAAGCACCAGCGAAGGTCGACCCCAAATTCCTGGACCCTCGAACCGTCTTCGAAGAACTCCCGGATCCAACCCCTAATAATGAGGCGAAGGTCTACAATCCCGAGAAGAAGAAGAGGAAGCGAGATGGTTATGAGGAAGGGGATTACCTACAATTCAAGGAGATACCAGTCACGGAATTCATAGAGAACCCAGACCCCATTGCTTTGCTGGGTAGCATCAACAAATTCCACTTTACGCAGCCCGGAAATGGAGATGTTGCCATGGCAGCAATTGATAAACTACCAGAAACAACAAAAGAAATCAGAGCCTGCTGTGATGATTTGAAGATATTGGGAAAGCGTGACTTCCGCCTCCTCCTCAAATGGCGCCTCTCCGTGCGTGAGAAATTCGGGTTTGGTCGTAAGAAGGAGGAAGAGAAGAAAGAAGTGGCAACTGAGGTTACGGAAATTATTGACATGGATGAGGACGAACGAATCGCACATGAGCTTGAGGCAATACGAGAGCGAGAGCTTCAAGCTAAGAAGCGAAATAAGCGGAAGTTAAACGAAACCAAGCAGAAAGAAATAGTCAGGATGCAGCTTCACATGATGGCCCCTACAGAAATTGGTCTGGAACAAGAAGGGCCCATGGGCGAGGATGCCATGTTTTCTCTAAGGCAGGTAGATAAGGCTGGAGCGTTGGGTAAGGTGGCTAAGGGCAAGATGAGTGTCATTATTGAGGCGGTAGATGAGAAGGCGCGAAGACAAGCACAGGCAGGGATTTTGATGGATGAGAAAGATGAAGATGGTGAAAATACAAATCGACTAGAGGAGGAGCTTGACGCAATGTACGCCATGGTTACCCTGACCTGTAGCGAGCCTGGCTAATCAATTTGACAGGTATGCAGATTACCAGGAACGACGAGCTCAGGCCGACATTAAGTACAGGGCAAAAAAGGCCAGGAAAGAGCATGAGGATGGGGAATGGGGTGGGATCACATCTGACAAGGAGGATGGCGAGGGTGATGACGAGATAGTGGTGGACAGTAGTGATGAGAGCGAGGATGAGAGTGTCCAGATTGGAGCAGTGAACAAGTTAATAACGAGTCTGCAGGACGAGGGAAAGAAAATCAATGGATTAAGTAAAAAGGCTGCGTTGTTCTTTGACCAAGATATATTCAAAGACATTGGTGCAGACCTAGAAGAGGAAGAGGACGAAGAGGAAGAGGAAGCCGAGGAGGCGCAGGAGGAGGAGATGGAGGAGGACACAAATGACGATGAGATCGAGGAAGGTTCCGAGGCCGATTCCGACTGGGAAATGGATGTTGGCAACCTCGAAATCCAGGACGACCAGTCTGACGGCGAAAACGGTGGATTCGAAGTCGTACCCACAGAAAAAGGAGAGAGCAACTGGGGTGGCGATGACGATTCCAAACAAAGTAGCTTCCTAAAAATTCTCTACAAATTTGGAATCTCATACTGACATTCTCCCCCAGGAATAGATATCATCACTGCCGAAGCCATGACCCTCGCGCAAAAACTCGCTATAGGCGAAACTCGCAAATCCCAACTCATCGATGACTCTTACAACCGATACTCCTTCCGCGACCGGGACGGCCTTCCTGAATGGTTCCTTGACGACGAAGAGCGTCATTCCAAGATTCAAAAGCCCATTACCGCCGCGGGCGCAGCCGCTATCAAAGAGAAATTACGTGCACTTAACGCTCGCCCTATCAAAAAGGTCAAGGAGGCTAAAGACAGGAAGAAATTCAAGGCAATGCAGAAGTTGGAGAAATTGCGGAAAAAGAGTGCTCTTGTTGCGGGTGATGAGGCATTGAGTGAGAAGGAGAAGGCGAATAGTATTACTAAGTTGATGGCGAAGGCGGCAAAGAAGCCGAAGCAGCAGGTGAAGGTTGTTGTGGCGCGGGGGGCTAATAAGGGGAATAAGGGTAGGCCGAAGGGAGTCAAGGGGAGGTATAAGATTGTCGACGCGAGGATGAAGAAGGAAGTGAGGGCTCTGAAGAGGTTGAAGAAGAAAATTCGCAGCTAAACACGCACGCTTCGGGAGTACTATATGATGTGGGGAGCGTAGCGAGGAGCGGGGAACTGGAGTGAAGGGATGGATGTATATTATGATATTGTCTACCTGCCGTTTGTCATTGGAGTAAATACTAGTGTAATATAGCAATAAAAGTTCCTACATGCCGCCATCTTTGAAAGTCATCTGCTTATATTCATTTGATCTTTTAATCCAAATTTCTATTCCCAACCAATCATCCGTTCCTCATGTGACCTATAACTAACCAAAGGGAGCTCAACAAGCCCCAGGCAGCAGTTTATTTTTTTTTTCAGGCTTCGACTTCAGTCAACTAGACCCGCAGGAAGGCCGACTAATGCTCTCTTTTCCTAGCTCACCAACCCTCAACATCAAGCCATTCCGAGAACAGGGCCAGGGTCAATGGGCCGACAGCGAATACAATCCCTTGAGCTGAAGTGCTTCTTTTCTGTGCGACAAAGACTCTCCCTGTCTTTATCTCGACTGAGTGAGTGAACGAGCTGGGGTTGTGATAGATTGATTCAATGCAAGTGTATGAAGCGGGTCGGCCTCCTTTTTCTCGATGATCCCCTGGTTTTAAGGTCAAGTGGACGTTTGGTACCTTTGACTCTACTTCACTTACCTGCATAAATATACCCAGTCGACTTTCTGTTGGAAACCTCACCTGCCCTAACCACAGCAACCCTCGATCAAGATTGATCAAGAGCAACTCCTGTTTTGGAATCAGGATCCCTGTTCGGTCATTCTGTCTGCCTCCTGCCTTTGCTCGGTGTTGAAAGCAGCCTCGTCAAATTGAAAACTTCAGTTTACCTAGGCTAAACTCTCGGCTCATCCATCTACTCGAGTCGACTCCCGTTGGTGGTATTCAATCCTAAGAGTCGAGTCCAGGTTTATTTTCCATCTCAGAGCGATACTATACAGACAACTACATACAACAAGCCGAAATCAACTTCTTACACCTGCCCGCTGAACTATTTAATCAACCCATAGCTAGCTAAAAACCAGCTCCGGAATAATATCAGCCTAGGATAACAAGTCGAAGTTTCTTATTTACCATAAGCCTTACATCAATCATCCACGGCTCCCTACCGATCAAACGAAGCTCTATGACTGTAAGATACGAATCTTTAAGGACCACGAAACTCTAATCTTTAGGCTTGTGTACATACGTAATATCTTGGTTACAGTACCATTGTTTACGGCACCACCAGACGGCACCGGGCAGGTATATCTTCTTACCTTCTGGATCGACCGTCGAAACATCATCGAACGCTCCACTCCACTATTCCCATACCGCACAGACCATCATCAAGCATCGAGCCATCGTGGACCAGGACTCCATCACCGAGAAAATTTCCGTTGACTGCAGGTGTATATCTCACAACCTCGCCCACAGCCGCAAGCTAGTCCCCTAGCTGTTGTGTGGCCTGTTCATATCAACATAAACAAACACATACAGATTGAAAACAACAATCATGTCTTTCTTCTCCCGCTTCCAGCCTGCAGGCACAACAGCCATAACAAAGCAAGACATCAAAGTCAAAACCGTCAAAGTACCCGCCACACACCCTCTCCCTATTCTCTCTCACCCCCGCCCATCTACCCCACGCACCGCCTCCGCACCGGCCTCATGCCCTTCCACCTCCTCCACTGCCAAGGCCAAGCTCTCGAAACCCATAACGAAGAGCAATTTGTTGTCCCCCCACGGCAACAGTCCCACCAATCCTCGTGGCCGGGAGTCAAAACCACTGAACAGCCGGGACCGTCGAAGCACAAGCCGAGACTTCACCCGCGACCGTTCCCTTAAACGCAAAGAGTCCTCCTCTTCTTTCCAACGCCTCGACAGCCCCAGCACAACAACCTCCTCCCTCCGCTCTGTGTCCCCTAGCAACGACTCGGTCACATCACACACTCACACTAAAAAACGCAGATTAACTCCCTCTGCCCCACACCACCGGAACTCGCCTATCCAGGAACGTCTTGTCAGCAGCGATGAAGACTCTGACGTCTCTGAAGATGGCACAGTCATTGGCTCAAGGGAAGAAAAACTCCGCCGGGAACGGGAGGCAAAGGAGTTGGGGTTATTGAGTAGGAATTACTTGAACCCAAAGAGCTTCAAGTCTGAACGAATGAGTTTTGTGCATGCGGATCAGATTGCGAACTTGAAAAAGGAGGGATATCGTAGAGGTATTTCTTGGAATTTCTTTTCTTTTTCCTTTTCTGGCACTGTTGGTTTTGTGTTGGTGTAGCTAGGCCCAGTCCCACTTTGGCGGTCAAAGCACATCTTGTACTATTACATGCTGTCATCAGAGGAAAAAATCAAATTCTTTGTGGAACACCAGTTTTTCTCTGGGAGAATGTGGACTAATTTTTTCTGAACTTATGTTCAATATGTAGTTTTCCGTGCTGATTCCGGTATCCTCGAGGTCTCACTTAGCTACCCTGCTATGCCGCTCAAGGAGAGGTTGGTATCCACTCTCATTCATTTGGAAGCGTCCCCACGTGGCCTTATTCGAAATGCCTCCTCCACCCCCAAGATAATGTGCGCTATACTGACTTTGAAGTATTCTATATGGATAGATATATGCTTGTGCAACACCGGGATAATGATGAATTCAAACCCATTGGAGATATCACCGCCACCATTGAAATGGTAGCTGAACAACTCCTTTCACCAAAACACCGCATCCCGATTGTCAGCGAGGACGTAGAAGCCGATGGAGTCATCCTCAAAATCCGCCGTGCTATGAGGAGGGGCGATCCCAAGCTCCTCGAGGAGGCAATTGAGAAATATAACAAGCTCATCCGGACGTATCGAAAATCTGGAGTCCTTCAAAAGAATATCGAAAAACTCGGAAAGTCTGGGATGGGGATTCCCCTTGCATTCTCGGAGCATGTCCTCGCACAGAGTTACGCAAGGAGTGTTGCGCTGGAGGTAGATGCCTTGAGGAAGTATGAGGCGTTTAGCAACAATGTCTATGGGGAGTTGTTGCCAAAGTTTACCAGCAAACTGTTCAAGGAGGCGAAGTTGAGGCCCGATCAGGTTTTTGTGGACTTGGGATCTGGGACAGGAAATGTGGTACTTCATGCAGCGATCGAAGTGGGTTGTGAGAGTTGGGGGTGTGAAATGATGGAGAAGGCGTGCGAATTGGCAGATGCGCAGGCGAGGGAGTTTGAGGCGAGGTGCATATTGTGGGGTTTGAAGCCCGGGAAGGTGACTCTGGAGAAGGGTGATTTCTTGGAGAATGAGGCGATTGCAAATGTCTTGAGGAGAGCAGATGTTTTGGTGAGTCCTGTCCTATATATTCTTTTTTGTCCTCTCCCCTCGGTTCCGAAACTTGCCCTGCTGACATTTACCTGTAATAGCTTGTCAACAACTACGCCTTCGACTCAAGCCTCAATGCCCGCCTCATCGACATGTTCCTTGACCTTAAGGAGGGAACGCAAATTATCTCTTTGAAGTCGTTTGTTCCACCAAACCACGTTATCACACCCCGTAATGTGGATAGTCCCGTCAACCTCCTCCGAGTCGAGGAAAAGGAGTACTTTTCGGGATGCGTTAGTTGGACAAATGCACCTGGGCGATATTATGTAGCAACTGTGGATAGGAGCATGTTAAGGGCTTTCTTGGATGAGCATTGATTAAGCTGTTCTTGAAATGGCCATTGCGTCTGTCTCTTTCTTTCGTCTGTATCTTTTCTCTGGGGAGTAGATAGTGCGGCTTGCACTGATAAAGAGGTTCTTCTAGAATTTTGCTGTTGAGGATGTTTCTCAATGAGTAGGAATGGCGTTTTGTACTGTGAATGTTGTTGGGGGTGTGCCTTTGGGGTATGTGCCTCGAGCTTGGATATCCTTTGAGTAAGGTGCCGGTTGGATGGATACCTCACATACCATGTTGTGGGTGGATTTGCTGGGTACTTGCTTGTTAGTTATTATCATTTTACTAGTATCCTCATTTTGTTACTAGATATTTGAGCATCAGCATTAGCGGACAAGATTCATGAGCAAAAAAATGGGCAAACGAATTCAATGTAACAAATCAAAGATACACACCTCCGTGCACAGAAAGAAAAGAAAATAGAGCCCGAAGTTTCCACATTAGTCATATACCCTTCTTCAGGAGTATTTCGAATTATTGATCAACTCCTCCGCCTCTTGTTCCTTATACTTCATCATCCTCTTCACTAAATCATCGTATTCCCCTTGCAGCTTATCTTTCTGATCATGTAATACGTTCAGCTGCATATCTAAAGCTATGATATCGTCCTGTAGCCGTTCCACCTGCTTGTTCTTGTATTGCATCTCTTCTTCCCGGGTTGCTAGTTTGCGGGAGAAGGTATTCCGTTCTTGGGTCAGCTGGGCTATTTGTTGCTTACAAAAGCTATGGGAAGCTGTGAGCTCGGTGTATTGGGCTTTGAGGGCATTGAGTTCAGTAGTAAGAAGAGCTTTTGTGCGCTGGGCAGTTGTAAGGTCGGATTTTAGTTGGAGGAGGACGGGGTTGGTGGGTTCAAGGCCAAGGGGAGTGGGGATTGAGGTGGGGGTTCCTGGGGCGAGAGGGAGGTTGGTTTGTGAGGAAGAGTGGGAGGGAGTCGTTGTTTCTTTGGGGATCTGAGTTTGGGAGGAGATTGTAGAGGGGGGAGCTCCAAAAGGGCGGTTCAGTTGAAGAGCCTGGACTTTGGATTCGAGGAAGGAGGTACGGAAGGCGAGGCGGGTATCTGGGCGAGGTGTTGTGGGTTAGTTAGTTAATGCGGGGGACTGGGTAATGGTAAGGGAGAGTATCTCTCGCCCGTTTTAGCAAAAGAGGTTACCGTACAGGCAGTGATGATGTCAAGCTGGGATTTCTCCCGCTTGTCCCGCTCGGTAAGGGATGCGAGAATGGAGTCTTTCCAAGTCTCTGCCATATTCGATTTCGTGGAATTGCGCAGGGTATTGAAATTAGAACGCCAGAAGAACTACGAAATATGGTGGAAATGCAGGAGAGCAAACGGGTACTTGTAAAATTAGAGCGGAGAATATAGACCAATTCCCTAAGCACTGAAGCTCAGAGAGGGCCTAGATAGCTGCGAATTGAAGGTCGTACAGCAAGCGCCTTGAACTCATGTATCAATCGCTTTAATGGTGATGCTTTCTAGATCCCTCACATACAGGGGTATGATTCGCTGAAAGATTTCTTTGGAGTAAAAAAACAATAGGACTAAATCATGGGGGATGAAAAGTGGAGAGGTTGACGATGCTTAAATGAATGTCATTACCTTGAGGTAGGTCTGCAAGTGCATGTGCATAAAATAACAACTCCGTTCTTGGCGAGCACCTGACAAGCATTAATATGTAATAAGCTCAGGACAGCCGTCTGTGGCGCAGTAGAGTCAATATGCATTATATATTACAGCGCCACTATACTGTGGCTGCGGCCTGCTGATTGACGCTTGGTTTGTGTGCTCTTGATCTATCCCTCCAATCATCCATCCGCAGCTGTTATTTTGTTATCGTCAACTTACTCAACGCTACTACCATCACAACCTTCGAGATTACCTCCGGTTCAAGCCACTTGTTTCAGATCAACGTGAGGTTAGGCTCCCAACACAAGTCAACAAACAGTCTGCATACTTTGCTTGCTTTCATATCCACAGGATACCCAAGCGATATAATTGCACTGAACTTCAAGCTTTGTTATACCCATAAATCAGCTATGACTTCACGAAAGAAGGTTTTGCTTAAGGTAGGATACACATGGCTCATCCTGGTTGTGATGGCATGGAACTTATAATTACTGACGATGGTGGCGATAGGTTATCATCCTTGGAGACAGTGGTGTCGGGAAGACCTCACTCATGAACCAATATGTACGGTGACTTGATTGACCTTAGTTACCTCAGTTGGTATGGAAAGCTCATCAGTACTTGGGACAATATAGGTGAACAAGAAGTTCAGCGCAAGCTACAAGGCAACAATCGGTGCGGATTTTCTTACGAAAGAGGTACTCGTTGATGACCGGTTAGTTACTATGCAGGTAATTTACCCCACCGAGATTTAATCTACACTTTAGGAGCGACGCCAGCTAATTAGTGCTCTTCAACTATATAGCTCTGGGACACTGCTGGCCAGGAACGGTTTCAGTCTCTAGGTGTGGCATTCTATAGAGGCGCAGACTGCTGTGTTCTTGTATATGATGTCAACAATGCCAAATCCTTCGACATGCTAGACTCATGGAGAGACGAGTTCTTGATTCAGGCATCACCAAACTTCCCTGAAAGCTTCCCCTTTGTCGTGTTAGGGAACAAGATTGATGTCGAGGAGAGCAAGCGAGCGGTAGGCCTATCATACCTTGACCAAAGATAGTACCGTTGCTAATTGGTGAATTTAGATTTCTCAAAAGCGTGCTATGGCCTTCTGTCAGTCGAAAGGTAATATCCCATACTTTGAGACAAGTGCGAAGGAGGCCATAAACGTAGAGCAGGCCTTTGAAGGTTTGTATCCTCCAAATTGTCGGTTTCCTCATCTTTGCGCCTGTATTGATTAGATGCTCCTCTATATAGTGATAGCAAGAAACGCCCTCGCACAAGAGGAGTCCGAAGACTTCAGCGATGACTTCCCCGGGACAATTAACATTAATCTCGACAATGATCAAAGCGGATGCGCCTGTTAAATTTGGGCCTAGGTTGGATTATACGGATGATGCGATGGGACTTTAGTTTCTGCCTTCAAGAAGTACCTAATTATATGATGTTTGCCCATGTTTCGCCTTTGCTGTAGCTCCGTTTTGTTGACTTATTTGTCTATTGGTGTTTTCCGTGTTGTTTCTTGTTTTCTGATCATTACAGTTTCTCGTATGCATTACGTGCATGATATTTACACGGAGCTCAAGGGTTGTATGATTATAGTCAAGGTGGTTGAAGACTTTTATTTTTGTAATTGCCTCCAATTGTCAAGGAAATATCCCGTCCATTTCTGATCGCGTGAGCGGGGGGGAAGAGCAATATAAATGTAACCCCAGTAACCGCAGTCATCGATCGTTCTCATGCTCGGTGTAGTCCACTTACCTTTACGCGTAGATAAAATGACCCTGAGACCTTCCCATTCTTTCTTACGTGCAGCGTGATCCTCGAAAATGAACCCACAATGACTTTTCAGAACAATCACACGATTTTGTGCATGTATCTGAAAATTATGATACAAGGTGCAACCTAGTTTGGATTCAGAACGATCTCTGCACTAAGCTTGGCCGTTGACTTAACGTAACTTCAACCCAGGCCCAACAGCGAGGCTCAAGCAAAGTATAGCAGCGACCATATGGAAGAAGCTGCTCTCCATCGAGCTGACCCTCACGACAGCCAAATTATACAATCAGGCTTTTCGGCAGTGGTGGAAGACACATCATCCCAATTCAAATTTGAAAGACATACGCTCGGGATAATTCTCATCCTTCTAGTAGTCGTTTTATGGGTGTCCGGAAATTTTCTCACTTGGACTCTTTTTTCTAATGAAACTTACTCGAAGCCATATCTGGTGAGCTATATTAATAGTGCTATCTTCTCTGTCTATTTGTTACCCTGGATATGGAGAGGAGGGGTCAAAGAGCTATTGGGGAAATGGAAGGATGGAGAGAGGCCATGGGGGGCGTTGGATAGGGACACTAGAGGGGAATATGCCCGGATAGCGTCCGAGGGAGATGAGGATGATGGCAGGAGCGCAGCCAAAAATGGGAAGCTGGGGCTGTTCGCGACAATTAGACTCAGTGCTGAGTTTGCCATATTGTGGTGGTTGGCGAATTACTTTTCCAGCGTTTGTTATGTTTATACCAGTGTTGCCAGTGGCTCTATCTTGAGTTCAACAAGCAGTAAGTGCAGCCGGTGGCCTTCCTATATCCTCTTAAACATAAACGCTAATGAAAATATAGGTGCATGGACCTTAATGTTGTGTGCTATTTTTCGTGTCGAGAGGTTCACTTGGTCAAAGGCTGCGGCGGCCTTAGTTAGTTTTACAGGAATTGCCGTTATTATATCACAAAACGACTCCACCAAACATCGAAATGATTCGGCACTAGATATACCCTTGATGCCAATTCGAACATCTATGGAGATCCTTCTCGGAGACTTCCTAGCACTAATTGGTGCACTCTTCTATGGAGTCTACACGACGTTGCTCAAAGTGCGAATTGGGGATGAGTCGAGAATCAATATGCAAATGCTCTTTGGGTTTTCTGGTGTTATTAACGGATTAGCGCTGTGGCCAGGAATTGTTATTGCACACCTCACTGGTTGGGAACCTTTTGAGTTACCACCTGATAGTAAGGTCTGGTGGATGTTGGCAGCGAATTACGGGATGAACCTTATTGCAGATGTTTCATGGGCTTATGCAATGCTGCTGACGACACCGCTGCTTGTTACAATAGGGTTGGGATTGGCGATTCCTGTGGCATTATTGGGGCAGACACTTTATCTATGGGAGATTCCGAGACCGCTTTATTGGCTTGGGGCGGTATTGGTGTTTGGCGCTTTCTTTTTCGTGAATAGAGAGAGTGAGGCTAAGGAAGCGGGTGGAGGGGTTGAGGTGGAAAATAACCAGGGCCAGGTAGCTTGATTCAATGCATGGGCAACGCGGACTGTATAGATTTCGTTGGTTTGGATTCGTTGGTTTGGATTCGTTGGTTTAAAATAAAGGGTTACCCTGAAATCAAACTTAACTGTTCTAAATTGAGATCATGCCAAGCTGGACAAGACAGTCTAAGACAGTCTAAGACAGTCTACTCATTAGTCTGACAGAATAGAATTAGCTAGTCTGGTTGGCACAACACCCTCCACAGGAAGAATTAGCTATGTTAAGCATTAAAATACAATCATTGTTATCATCATCCGCAAGACCTCACATTGCTTACCGCAATGTTACCTACCACGATAGAAGGCCCTGATATATCATTTGGGATAAACGATATTGAGGCACCTCCTCCTATTGAGAGCCTTGTGATAAAGGTTCAAACACCGTATCTGGAGAATACAATTCCAGTTGTGTCGACAATTTCACCCGCTACAGTGGAAGGGCATGGGATAACTACAGATATCCATGAAATTGAAGCTCCTCCTCTTGTTTGGGACCCTTTTGAGGAGGCACGAACACCACATTTGGAGGATATATCAAGGATACCACAGGAACATTTTTTGTTCAAAGTCAACTGCTGGCTGGTGTTCTTTTCCATTTGGGGAACTCTGGCAAGGCTGGGGTTTGTTACGTTTACGGATTATACGGGAGCACCAGTTGGTGGTGGGTCGAGCACGGGAAGTGGAGTGATATGGGCGAATTTTGCGGGGTGTGTAATTATGGGGTTCTTCATAGAAGATTTGAGATTGTTCTCATTGGCAAGAGTGAGCAAAGGAAGGAAACAAAAGCATAGCCCATTGTCAACAGCATCAGAAATGGTACCGAAAGTAGATAAATCTACTATACCACTATATATCGGACTCACTACCGGATTTTGCGGGAGCTTTACTTCATTTTCGTCATATATGTTCCAGTCATTTTTATACCTGTCCAATACCACTTCAGCCTATACCCACCCCAATAAAGGATATTCTGTATTTTCCTTCCTTGCATATATTATTCTTACCTTAGCACTTTCTATCTCAGGGCTACAATTTGGAGCCCATTTTGCCGTGTTCACGCAGTCCTATACGCCTTCGATACCATCTGGAGCTATTAATTTCTTCGATAGAATAGTTCCACTTTTGGCCGCTGGGGTCTGGGTTGGATCTATTGCTATGGCAGTACTGATTGAGAAGTGGAGGGGTAAAGCTCTTTTTGCTTGTGTCTTCAGTCCGTTGGGCGCACTGGCAAGGTTTTGGGTATCAAAATTCTTGAACCCCAGGGTGAAGGGATTTCCTTTGGGGACGTTCGCAGTAAACATCTTTGGGTCTGCGGTGCTGGCAGGAGTGGCTACGGGTCAATATAGCCATCGTTGGACAGAAACAGCCGGGGGGATATTGGGGTGCCAATTATTAAAAGGAGTGGGGGATGGGTTTTGTGGATGTTTGACGACAGTCAGTACTTGGGTTGTGGAGATACGAGGCTTGAGGAGTGAGTTACCCTGTATTCACACTATTCTTTAGATTGCCAACTCACAATGAAGGCAGGGCACAATGCATATCAATACGCAATAGCTACTATAATCACCGGGATTCTAACGATGATTGTCATCCTAGGGATCTATGTCTGGAGCCATGGTGTGCTGATTGACCCCAATGGGGCCTGCTGAATTTGTCTCCTCTCTTAGAGAAATTCGGTATTCGATTTTTTTTTTTTTAGATTCAATTTTAATTCTTCATTTGCACTGGGTTTATTTGTAGCTTTTTTACTTCTATAAGCCTTCCTTCCTTACTTGTCAATAGTTATTTATATTTAATTATACTACCATTTTCATGTTACTGGAAGCCACGTTGTTCTAGACGGATAGTCCTCCGTGAGATTATGCAAGCAAATCGACGATGAAAAAGAGAAAACATTGCAGACACAAACAATTATTACACAGCTGAATATCCATTGGATAGACATTGAGACCCAGTTAAATGACCCAGGGATCTGAACGGAGAGCTGAAGATAATGCAGGTTTTGGTGCAACTGCAACATGGTATGTTGTCTCTCAAATGCAATTGACACTTGCAGGCAACCCCCACTCTCCTGGTGTTACGCCCAATTCTGCCCTCCTTCCTTAGCGAGAAAGAAGGGTGACCGGCCTGAACCCCGCCAAATGCTCTTGCGTTCAACGGGCACTGGGTTCAATTCGAAATGGAGCTTTACCCGCAGTCAGGATCTGGATCCGAAACAGGTCACATACCCGTCTTCTTTGACTTTTTTCGTTGGAAGCAGACCCCTAGGGCTCCTTCGAAAGCGGCCCCCCCACTTACCCGAATGGAAGTCTTCAACTAAACAGGATACCGGTACCACGTGGGAAGCAAATAATTTGTTACGAGACAGGTTTCAGAACAAGCCCATAGCTCAGGGTTCAATATCAATGGTGGACGGGGGTTAAATATGGGTTCAATTTACGCAAGAAATAGCTTGATGGTCTCCATGGCCCAATGCTTCTGGACATTGGTGGAGTATCTACCCAATTTTCTTTATTCGAGGTGATAAACCGCCAGAAGAAGAAACACGTATGTTTACATTATTTTGCAGATCAGCTCCGTGAAAATGCGGATGGCTCTGCATATGCTTCCGCTCAAAATGGATGGATCCTGTCTACAGGGTCCATTAGCAGGGATACCCCACATGAATAGATCGATGGAGTATGTACATACTATATACTGTACCTATGCGGGGTTGGGGTACCGGTAGATGGCGTAGCGGCCAGTGGGAGGCTGTGGAGTGGACAAGGCGGGGCGCTGTAAAGTGGCTTATGTATGCTGGACAACGAAGCAGCCAACACGGCTTGCCGTGATACAGATTACATCGAAGCCTGCAACGTGCAGGGCTTGCGCACGGAGAGAACGTGGCGAGAATAAGCAAACCCGGTACTTATACCTGCTACTGTTGCTGTTTTATCTGCGTCATCAAGCGGTTCTGCGCAATTAGCGGGACCACTCAAAGCTACAGCAACAGCCAGCCCATAACTTCACAATATTCCTTGCAGTGGCATGATGTGCTAACTATGACTTCTCAATTGATTACCGTGTTGAGACGAATCACTATGCGGACTTGATGATCGAAATCTCCAAACACGACAACCAGTCGCCCTAGGAAAGCCGTGCTGCAGCGTTTGTCATCTTTATTTTAGGTATCTTGACGCACATATACTTCACTGAAGAAGGTTGCCGGCCCTGTTCGCAATTGTTGGGCCACGCTCTCGTTCCAATCTTCCCTCCTGTTATTTCGATCATGCCCAAGGGCTGCTTTTTGTGACCAGTCAGCTTCCATCGAATCCCCTCGCGAATCTGGGAGCAGATGATGGAGGTGCGAAACGTCCTTGGCGGTGACTGTTGAAAAGAGGACTGAGATTCGAGAAAGTTGATTGAATATCGACGTCAGAATGATGTGTGAGGGATGGGAATTGCAAATCACATGATACCGTAATTGGGAAGGCAGAAACTAGGAGCCGAGTCGATATTTGTTTATTCATCGAGTGGCTGGGGTAAACACCGGGGCACCAGTCAGGGCAGCGGGAAGCCCTCGAGGGGTTGGCAAGCACGTCAATTGGGACACCTACAATAGGCTCATGCCCCGCCATCTAACCCCGCAAAAAAAAGAGAAGTCAAGCGCCGGCAGTGGAGAGCAACAGTTCCAGGTGCTAATGTTTGCAGCTTATATTACCGTGCCGTCGCAGACCTAACATTTCCTTATCATAGAGTATACTTAGGGTTCGAGCCCGGAATACCAGTGTGTGTGCAATATTGCAACACAGGTTGAAGTTCCCAGCTCCCACCACCCCGCCATGTCAGGAGGGTTCACAAGGTAATCATTTTTTCTTACCATACAGAGCTCATGAATTTCACACCTTCATGCATTGGAGCGGTGAAAAATATTTATTTAGAAATAGGCATACGGGTCCGTCCGGGACAACCTATCCTGCCGAAGAGTCAATAAATTTTAAATGGACACCGGAATATTGCGAAGGGGGCTGGCTCTCAATTTTGTGCACATACAGTCAGCAATACGATCAATAATGTAACCTCCTATCTCGATCTTGAAGGTGAAAGACAAATTCCAAACCCTTGTAAAAGGCAACGTAGACCATAAACCTGCTATCTCCTTTTTTTTTTTTTAATTATTTTCTGTGATTTTTTATATTCCCATGTCCGGTGGCAGCAAGACATGAATGGCTTCAATTGCATGGAATGGATTCTCTGTGTAACAACACCCTAGGTACAGTAATGCAAAACAGAAAACAACCACTTCTTCAGTTGATCTAGAGACGTTCCTTGGGGGAAAAGCAAGCCTTTAAAAAGGAGATTCGTATTCAGGGAATACCTAGTATGTTTTCCTGGGTTTAAGGCTGATATGGCAAATTGTTTGTTGTTTCACGATGAGGTTTGACCAGCCTGAAGCTCTCAGGCTGTGGCCGCAACAGCGAACTGCGCCAAACAGACCCAACCACCTTATTGGTGGTGCATTTATAATTTCAAAAGGAGCAAGCCAGGTCATCCCAGCTCCAAGCTAATGGAAAGATAGCAAATACCGGTACTGGGGAGGGCCTGTTGCGAGTTGCCGGCCTCGGGTAATCGAACCTCAGTTACGGCGTAAGAGGGACAGGCAGGTTAAAGTGGTGCATATGTTGGATGGTTACGCCGTATGCTAATTGCCCTTTTCTCTTGCCCTTGCCCCACCATGACTGCGGCCGCAAAGTTCACTAACGATATCCCACTGCGTCTAAACTGGAGCAGCTGGAGCATTAGGCCGAAAACCCCGCCACCGCCCCGATGCAGTGCAGTGCAGCTCGATTTGCGCCAAAATCGTGTGGTGGTTGTGTGCCCCTCCAGTCTTTCCCCACTGCCAAGTACGGGTGGTGTCTGAGGCAAGGCATTTGGCGGGGCGCGGCCGCGTGGAATATTATCCATCCGCCATCGAATGGACACTCGCAAATTCAACGCAACCCAAGACGCGCATCTCATCCAGTCACCCACATCGACGTCCACCTCACCCCCCACCACCTGTTCTGGTCCAGGCAACGACGGCGGAGGCGGCCGTAGTTGATGGGTGAGTTAGCTATCTAGGTCAGGAAAATATAGGCATGATTATGACCATGACCATTGAGAGCTCTCAACCGAACGCTACACTTCCTTTACATGCACGCAGTTACTGGTTCTGGTAGGGGCATTCTAGACATGTTTTCCATGCGTCATGTAGCAGAAGAACTGCACAGGTACTCCAGACGCTTATGCTACAGCTGCACGAATGCGTTCTCACTCGCGCATGCGATATTGTACAGCAATTGTAAATCCGGCACGTCAACCAGGACAATATCAAGAATCCAAAATTGGAATTACACAAATATTGCCAGCGAAGCAAGTTAATCTAAGGCGTGTAATATGATGACAAAATAGGTGGGATTGAAATAGGTTATTTAATTCCGTGTTTTATATCATAATATAGGGGGGTTACGAAAGTTATGTATGCGATGCTGCGATGGTGCATGTACTTACTGTAATATAAGTATAAGTGTTTTCTCCACTAGAGGGCCCAATATGATCGACACTGGACCGATATGGTAGAAAGTCACGATCTGAATAAGTGGCACAATCATCCGTTTATAGATAAGCTCGAGACTAAACTTTAGTTCTCCAGCGCATCTTCCATGATTTTTCTTCAAAAATAAAAAGAAAAAGATAAAAATAAAATAAAATAAAATAAAATAAAATAAAAATAAAAATAAAATAAATTCAAAAACAGCCCATTATTTTATTTTTTTTTTTTTTTTT
>ML121527.1:2223057-2294908 GCA_003788615.2 Terfezia boudieri ATCC MYA-4762 | reverse complement strand
GGGGGGGGGAGTGATAACCTATATTATACCATCTGCGTGCAACGTACGTGTGAAGAATGAATGAACGACTATTAACATTTGCAAGAACATTTGCAAGAACAAAAAAACCAGAGAAAGAAAAAAAAAAAAAAAAAAAAAAAAAAAAAAATCCTTGTGTCACATCTCGAGATTTACCATCAACCATCACATCAAGAAAATAAATAAATAAAAAAAGGTTTACTGCAGGATGCGCGTAGATTGTGGGGAACATTTAAAAAGGGGCGAGGTCGGGTCGGTCGGTCGGGGAGGACAAGAGAAATGTTAACACGGACATGGAAGGTGTGGGTAACATATTTGCGTGGTATCGGGATGGGAACACAAGTGTGTGGAATTGGAATATGAATAGAGAATAGAAGGTAATTGCTGCTTGCCCAGCTTCGCTTCAGGTAGAAGGACAAGAAAGATATAGAGGAAACCCCTTCCCTGTCCTGCACTTCTGGAAGGGGGAAGGGTACTAAGTATTAAAAAGTAATAATATTTCTCTTTCCCAAAAGCCAACCAACCAGCTCCAAAAAACATTCCAATCCTCCCCCCACCTCCCCCAAGAAGACCCAAGTCGAATAAGAAAAGAATCGAAAGAGGGTTAGTAAACTAAAAGATATAAATCACAAAGGGGGTCATTACTAATAACTAAAAGAGTCCTAAAAAATATAAAATCAAAGAGCAGCCCGCACAGAAACCCACATAGTCAAATCAATAACTAAAGACAGACAACACAGCAGGCGAAGCAAGCAGCAAACCGACCAATTCCCAGATATTCCAAATTTCACGTAGCCTTCCTCTTGAAAACCCATATAGATCCCCACCCGCTCTGTAATAGGTAATACGAGATACTAAAAAATCCATGTACCAACAACAAAAATGTCAAACAAGAGCAAAACTTAGGCATGACACTCAATCAAACAGATATAATCAAAATCAGAGAAAACGCTCAATCCATGCTAAATAATGTAGACAATGAACCGAGCCGGAGACGCCAGATAAAGATAAAAACGACAATTGCATGACTCGCAGGCAGTGTAACACCTAAACTACCTTTAGAGCCAGCGGGGAATAAAAATAGTAAGCAAGCAAGCAATCGAGGAGCAAACTTCCCAAAAAGAAAATGACTGATTTTGTATCAAAATTGTTCAAAAAAACTCGTAACTCGCAGGTTAACGGAGAAAAGCAAATTGTCAAGCAATAACCTGGAAAAAATAGAGAGTCATAACGTCGTAAGTATTAGATTTATACCACTGGTCTAGTTGCAATTTGTAGACCACTCCGTAATTGAAATGATTATTCGTCGTCACTCATTTCCTCGTCCGCCTCAGGCGTAGACGCAGGTGTGCTTGCTGCTGAGTGTGACATTCCAATATCGTCTTCAACAGCAAGAGAGTGTGAGAATATTTTAAAGGATTCTCCGAGTAACTGCGTTATCGTGCATAGATGTTAGCTTTCTGTATTTCGGCGTCTCGGAGAAGGGTACTTATCCCCAGACAACAACTTCATCCACCATACCACCCCAGATTCTGGCTACGGCAGCACTAAGCCTAGATCCATACAACTCGACAGAATCATCGTCGAAGATAGTCTTCAGCTTGCCCAACATGGCCTGCTCCTCTTCGTTTGGTGGGAACTCTTCAGCTTCTTCTTCAATTCGGTACAGCCACAGGCTGAGAATCAACATCAGATCAAATCCACAAAGTGGGTGTTCCACACTCCAGTTCAAAGCAGAGGTCCTTGCAACCCAGCGGATACCCATCAGCGCTGGGATCTGGAAACACTCAAAGCATTGCTGGATGACACTTGTCATAGCAGGCGATCGTGGTACCATTATTGCGGCTGCAGTCATCGCCGAAGCGACCTCGTTTGGAACATGGTATCGAAGTGCCTCTTGAATTGACATGAGATCCACCTCCAGTCTGGAGATTGTGCAACGATACAAGGCCATCGCATTGAACATTAAGGGGTGACCCTTTTGAGGAGCAGTGAGGGATACAATCATCGTCTCCGACGTGCATAAGTCCAAGGATCTGTGCCAGGTATCTAGCGCGACACGTAACCTTTCCTGATACTCTGTGACTACAGGCTCAGAAATTTCTGGACTCCTCTTCAGGCCCCAGACCTCGAGGAATAGAGCGTTAATCAAGATGCGAGCCGCAAATGCACTATATCTCGGTGGTTCCCCTTGGAACAGGCGAGCATGAGATTCTTTGAATGTAGGCGTAGAAGCCATAGAAAGCTGCTCGCGCCAAGAAAGCTCATCCAAAGCATCCAAGTTCCACAAAGTCTCGCAGCAAGGCAAAAGAAGAGGATCGAACTCATCATAGCTGATCTCTGGCGTGTGGTTGTATGTCAATGTGAGTAGGCCGAAGAAGACATAGACTGCGAAGAATGTTCGCCTGCTGGATTCATCTTCAATCCACTCCTCCATTGCGGGTGGGGCATCACCGCGCTGCTCAATTCGCAACTGCAGCTCGTATTTTCCTCCGGCAACCAACTGTTCAAAAATATTAGTGTTATGTATCAATATCATCAAAAATCGAACGGACTTACGTTTGCCAGTCCCTCTTTGATGGCACAAGCATATTCCAATCCCTTGGCCTCGCCACTCCAGCTGGCAAAGATCATGTTCAAGAGACATGTTTGTGTGTTCCACAGGGGACAATTACGGGAAGGGATGTTCTTGTTTCTATGAAGGTAGTTGTTTACAAGGACTTTTGAGGAGAGATGTAGGGTATAACTGTAATCCGACTGTTAGCACTGCATTACAGTATAAAACGCGTTCCGGGTGAAAAACGTACCCTTGTTCTTTCTCAAAGGTGTAAAGGGCTCCAATAGAAAGAACTGCCAATAATAACGGTGGTGCGACAGTTGATGGGCAGAATGTGGGAAGGTGCAAGAATGGGAAGTGATGATGGAAGAGATTGAAGTACGTGGATAAATATCTGTTTAGAGCACTTCTACTCGGTAACCTGAATTTATCCGCAACTACGCCCTCGACATCCATTTTTCGAATGTTTGCAAGGATCACATTTCTTTCTTCATCACATTCAACTTGGGGAGGTGGGGGAGGTGGGGCAGCCTGTGCCGAAGGATTATGGCCGCCAAAGCTCAGAGGCGACGGTGGATTGGTATATGGATATGGAGAATACGTTGCCGGTGTCGCTGCCGACGATAACAAGGCGGAGCGCAGAGATGGAGCATGGGATGGATCTGAGGAAAACGAGCGATCCATTGATGGGAGTTGCAGCCGAGGTGGCTTTAAGCTACCATTCCACGAATCCTGACACGACCCATGAGCAGAGGACGGAGTGGGTGGATCCCAAGCTGGTGCGGAAGATGAATAAGGTGCTGGGCTATCGTATGTATCTGACAAGCTGGATACCGATCTCCTACTCTTCTCCTCCAACAAAGCCTCCTGTTCTTGATCCAATATCGCCCCAACAGCCGCCTGGTGCAACTCTGTGATTAACAGCGCTGCACGCGCGTCCATATCGGCAAGAGCGTCTGTTCCCTCCAGTTGCTCTATAGTTGCTGTCTCGATAGCTATTGACGGTTTTGATGCACAGGCGGATGCCTTTGTTGACCGGCGCTTTACTTCGCTATGAAGGGGGATGCCGCCATCCTTAGCATGCACTGTACGGTCATGCCTTAATAGCAGATCCCGCCTTACGAATGTGCTTCGACATTTTAGGCACTTGAAAGGTCTCTCTTTCGTATCTGCTCCCCCACAACATTAGAAACACAATGAAAATAAGCCCAAATATAGGAATAAACGTACGCGATCTTTCATGTCTGCTTCGGTGTTCAGAACGGCTAAAGGCTCGGGCGCAATAAGCGCACTTATATTTTCGCTCTTGCACGAGTGGTGCTTTCCGCGTCGACTGGGTTTGAGGACCTGGGACTGTCATAGCTTTGGGCATAGACGGTGGGTGAGTTGAGAAAAAGTAGTGACTGATGTTGAGATCGGTCCCTGTAGGAGATGAAAGGGTGTTGAATCCACGATTTAGTTTCGTATTCGATTTCGAGAGTGCTCTATCATGGACCTGTTCTTTTTCCTGCTTGTTTTTTTGAGTGCACAAGGGTTGTTGCAATGAGGCGTGCTGTGAATGGCGCACGTTCACTTCCTCTTTAGAGCTTTGAACAGCTTCAGTATCGTCTTAATAACCCTCGAGGTCCACAGTGGGGTAGAAGTTGGGAAGGAACGACTAAATGAATGCAAGAAGGGTAGGTGGGATATTTGAAAGAGAGGGAGGGGTTACAGAGAAAAAGGGGGGGGGAACGAGGGATGAAAAAGAGGGATGGATGAGGGATATGGAGGGGCGCAAGCAGGAGAGGACTCGACAATAAAAAAATCGAGAAAGTGGATGGGTTGCTCGGGGGCCGAGTGCTAGTGAGTGCGGGGGGTGGGAAAGGTGTGGTGTTGGAGGGGTGGTAATGGAAAGGAGAGGTGGGAGCGGGCCTCGCCCATGGCTACGAAGGGAGCCCCCCAAGAGCGAGTGTGGTGTGCTTAGGCGGGAAAATAAACCACCCACAGCATGGGGCAAGATTCTCAGGAATTCCTGACCGAGACCAAACGAATCAAGCTGCAGCAACCTACATTAGCTGGTGCTAGCTATCACTGCCGAGTAGGGGAAATTATTTATTTTTGGATAGAATGTCGATAGAAGCAATCATGGCTTTGGCCAGCATCCCCTCGAAAAGCAAATAGTTTAGGGGAGGGGCGAGGTAACAAGTGGTGATGGCAATACCGCTGGTATGTGGCTGTCCGGCATTGTTCGCGCAGCTTTGGTATGGCAAAACATCTCTCCTATGGCGAGGTGCCCTTTGACCGCGTATCCCTGCCTGTAGCCCTGACCTCCTTGGACAAGGGCCGGCCAGATATATTGTCGCCCGAGAGGCCACACCGGGAATAAATACCACGAACCCACCCACAAAATCGAAATAGAATCCATAAGCACTGGAGAATCAGTGACCCTTGTGTTGTGGTCGTCGAAACGTCTCAATGGTTTGTTTGTTTTCGTACTGACCGGGGCCCGCACACCTTTCCAACGCGACCTGGGCCCGTCGCGGTTTCATTCCAGCGGGGTTCGGCTGTTCGTTGCTGCACGGAAGCGAGTCCACCCCAGCCAATAAACTGATAGCTACTCCCCATACACTGGTCTTCAGGAACAACGAAACGAAGCAAAAAGCAGTTAGCTAGATAATATCTATGCTAATGCACTCCGAGCCCTTGAAGGAAACCGTGGTAAATCACCACGAAGGCCAGATCTACCTTCAATAGACTGTCAACCATGAATGGCCAAGACAGGTTATGAGTTGGCATAATTGTAACAGCGCTCCGCCATCCAAAGCTGGACTCAGCTGCAATGCAACTTTGCCTGCGACGACCCTCCCGTTTCGTAGGCTCCATGTTCGTTATGACCTTCCTCGATCGGGCCTTTCAGGGATATGGTTGCTGCCGTTAGACTAGGTAGGTGACGGTTTCAAGATTCAAATTGGATTAAGGCATCCACACTCAACTTTGTAGTACTAATAAATACTCGTCATTTGAGTAAGATTATTCCCCAAGGATTGTAGTGGCACCGTTGGTGGCTGGGGAGAGCCGAATTCGTATTCAATGCAAGGAAATCTCACATGATCTAAACTCGTAATAGTTGGTTAGCAACAAAACCAGTCTAACTGAAAAGTGATACGGCGTGATAGAATGAAACCTCACCAATGATTTTGCACAGTCGTAGACTTGCTCTATTCGATTGAAGGGCTCTGCCCCCACCATAGTCTTGTACTAACCTCCCAGATCCACCTTCCTGCTCCAGCTCCACCAAAATCGGAATCCTTTCATCCGCTTTGACGCCGCCTCCATACCCTACTTTCGGTGTGGCACAGTCCAGACTTATTTTGTTAAAAGTGAAATCTTCAAAACATTTGAGATTCTGGGAAGGTCTTTCCGGAATAATCCGACACAACGCTTCGGTGCAACGCTCAGTAAATGGCACCATAACCAATTCTTTTTTCTGAGCAGACAGAGGGCTAAAGCCTGTAGCCTTAAAGCCAAGCCAACCATACATATTGTGGTACTTTTCCATCCAGACAGCTAGTTTGGTCCAGCTTGCATATACATGTGCTGCAAAGAAGAATAGTTCTGAAATGGGTATAGAATTATCAGTAGAGACCATTAGAGGGATTGTATGACAAAGATCAAGAACCTTGTCATTCCTTACAACTTGGAAACCCGGAACAACCACAGAGCGGATTGATCAACAGAACGTTGGCATGTAAATAAAGTATGTCTTGTCCTAGGAAACAGAATGGTGTATTAGTGCCCTGCTGAGTTGTAAACATTCGAGTCCAGCGAAATAAAGCAGTTCCTGGATATCTGTGAGTAGTACATCTGGCATTCGCAGTAAAGGTGACCATCAGTGCGACTGTGGCTGCAGTGACGTTGTGCAGAGCGCTGGAAAAACATTAATAGTTCATATTTAGTACCCACCAGATCTGACCCTGGAAATTACTATCACTTAGTAGGTATTTACCATAGTTTTCACTATTACCCTCAATATCCCTCCAGCGCATTCTAAGATGAAATGGAGGATATTCTTTAATCCGGTTGAAGTACCAGACTCATGACATTGCTGAGCTAAGATACCAACTGTGCATTGGATTATTCCACCTTTGTGTCTGTCAACTATGCAATGATGTCAACCAGGTCCCGTTCTAGTTCTGGACCCAGCGACAAATAAACAGACGTCAACCGTCCTCCAAGCTCAGACCCAGCCTTACGCAGTGGTTCATCTAATTCACCTGAAAGACGAAGAATTCGTGATTAAAGGGCACAATAACGCTTTTGGGTGAGCTCAAGAAGGCACTAGATTGGAATTGTTGGGGTTTCTATTCAAGCTATTGCAGCATAAAATTTTCGCAGTCTAGTGGCCACGAGACTAGTTCCTTCGAACACGTCTTGTGGAGGCATGAATATTAGACTGGTTGGTGGAATTTCAGGATCTATGTTGATGAAAAGGATTACAGGCAGGAAAGCCCTGAAGTGCTAGGCCCATGACTGCCTAGGGGTTCTGGGGAACGTCGAACAGTAGCCTGAACTGAATAGTCTGGCGGGCATGGAAATGGAGTCAACTACATACCTCCTAACAACTTCCACTTCAACAGTATATGCCTTAATGGTTGAGCAGGCAGTAGCTTCACGGACGTCTTGCATATCATCTTGCACTATTCAAGATCATTGGGTTGGACGGCAGCTAATATAAGAAACAGTCGCAGGACATAGGCCGGAGAAGCAATAAAATCCAAGGTATTGATTACCTAGGTTTATTTCACAGCATGAGATGAGGGTAAGAGTCTTTGGATTAAGTACCGAATGTATGTAAGTTGATGGGCACCAATTCTAAAGCAGCATCAAATCCATAGTCTCGACCCCTACGCACATGTACCAGTCGGTAGTGAGATCCAACACGGCCCACCTGCATAATTGAACCTCATAATTACGTCGTGAACCTTTCGAACCCGCGGTTCGATCGAGAGTTGTACCCTGGATCTAGTAAACGGCAGAGCTCCCGTCCCAAGGATGGGAGACCTGCATTAGCAAGTAGGAAGAGGAGCGCAGTGCCATGGTGAAAAGAAAGGTTTTGCAAAAAGAAATATCATGCTGGTTTGACCGTTACGGATGCAGGTGACATAATTGACAAGTATATTTTGACTAAAGGACGCACAAACAAACACACTTGTGCATAATACATCTGGAAATGTCTTGTCCCAATTGTAGGTACCTAGTCGGTGGGTTTACAATCAGTCTGACACCCTTTGCAGACTGGCTTGGCATCATGCCGCTACTGTCTTTTACCCTGAGTATGCACAGCAGCTACAGCGGAATACCTGTGTCAGTTCGCTGCTCGAACTGGCTTTGAATGCCTACCTACGGCAAGATGCTTGAGTACATATTTAAGCGGCATATGCTATACCAGCACTCGTGTTTTTGGATCCCTCGGATTTTAGCTGACACTCAAATTCCTTAAAGTTGGTACTATTCCGTGCCGCTTTTTGGGATAGTGTATTATGGACCACTGGAATGTGGCCTACATATATCTATACCAATTGTTATTACATTCATCTACGGGTATCTGGTTTTGGTTCCAATCCCGTTGATGGTGGTTGCATCATCACACATCTTTCGATTTGGTTTATATGATAATTTCCGTTTTGAACCCCAACAAATCTCCATTTGCTGTGGGTGCCTCAGTATAGTGAAGCATGTGCACTGCTCGCATTCCCCTTCTGTATCAGATCATCGTCTATTATTGATAATTGATACCCCTTTCTACTCTCATACCATACCGGCCGGGAGTCCCCATTTATGCAAGACATAATGTTTTTCGTACAAGCCACTAGGCTCCCGTTTCTGCAGAAGCTCAGTTTCATATGGCAATTGCATACATATTGTGGCTCCGGTGCCCTCCCGCTACCTCAAACATTCAACCATGGATTTAATGAGTAACATGGAAATCAGCAGAGAAACGTCTTCGAGGGGAATGTGTCTAAGGATTTCCTTAATAGAGAAGTACTGGTTCCCAGGAGGACAAATTTCAGGGTAATAACCTCTCCCCTACAGCGACGTGTATCATTCTAGACTACGCGGTTTTGCCCATTAGATACATAGCATAGCAAGGAAAATGGTTTATAGCCAAAATTTTATCGTTTTGTGAATCGTCATGCCATGCAGTGATCTGACCCCCAACATACATACGTCACTTTTATGTATGTCTCGGGAAAGTACATAAATACCCGGCTTATTTTGTAAATACCCTTCAGAATATAAACATCAATCAATGAAGGGGTTATAGACTATAAGTCTCACTGTATAAATTATGGGGGGCCCTCTTTCTCTTCCTACAGCTCGAACCCATAGTTCTTGTTTTCAGAGGTGGGCAAGCATGTAAGTGGTTTCTTTCATCTTACAATTGCAAGTTATTAGAAGTGCCAGCACTTGTATAGTACAGCCGAACCTCGTCAAGGGTAGTTATCTAGAATTGGACAGTTTACACAAATAAGAGTTGAATATTACACAATGTATGTCCATACTGTAAAGGAATTATATCAATCTATGGTATGCAGGGGAAGAGGTTTAACTGTATGGCAAGATTACTACCATTACACGCTTTGATCGAATGGAATTAACTGCTTGGTTTGGTTAGATTACCGAGCTATGAACTAGGAGGTAGGGGAATTCTGAGTTCAGGGTAACGGACACGACAAGGTTTGCAATCTAGTCAGGCTATGAACTACTTAAGTATTCAGCTTGACAGACTCATTACTTTCTCTCCTCCATAACTCTTCCTAGTCTGGTTGCACAACTATTCGTAAGTGTTTGAAGTATTACTGTTTCTTCTAGCGCACCTTCTTTCTAGGGTTGCCACCATAGCAAAGTATAGTCTAGTTCGTCGGCCCGTACCTTGAGCTACTAGATCGGGTTCTAAAGCTCTCAGTCAGGAGGACATGATTCAGATTCTTACATAGCTGAAGAAATAGTCCTAGGCAGCAAGACTGGTTCCTGAATTCGTAGAGATGATGGAAGTGGTAAAAGAGGCGTAGGCGTATAATGCAGATTACTGGGAGTGATTCTGATGAAACAGAAGATTGTTGAAGGGGGATATAAGATAGGATCTTCACCTCTTGGTCATGGTTTGAAGATCTTAAGCTTATGGATTTGCGGTCAAACGAGGAACCGCCCTAGACGCGTCATTAACTGGGACGTGTTGATACGGCATAACAGCTTGAAAACACTTGCGTGAGGTTGGTAGTTAGGTTCACTTGAAATTGCGCATATCCAGGCTCCGGGAACAGTCTCGTAGGCTATTCAGAAACCAGGCTACCATGCTGTAAGGCTCCGATTTTGACGGGGCATTAAGAACGGAGACACCGAAAGGTTTACTGGTCACGTGGGTACGTGCTGGGGGGATAACATTAGTTGCCTGCACCCACTTTATAAGTCATCTTGACTCACACAGATCCTAGGTGTCACGTATTTAATGTAGTCCAACTAAAATGTTGCTTTGGGTAAAATATATGGTGTAATCAAGTGGATAAATGTATTGTCTTTCGAAACATATAGATATTGCTCAGGAGAAGTTGCTCGTTCCCCTACAGCAATCACTCTGCATGCTGGCTGCGAAAACCTGAAGCTCGGCAAGGATTCACGAGATGGCCCCGAAGACAACCCAGCCATGACCCAATGTCTCCGAATACGGTACCTGACTGTACGCAGATGGGATTCAGTGGCCACTGGAACAGGGCGGGTATTGTCAGTATTGCCAGTATTGTCAGCGATATACCTACCTACCTACCAACCTACCCGGCGCAGCAGGCCAGCCTCTGCGAACCGCGAGCTCACTCGGGCCTACCGATACTCTCACCCTCTCCTGCCTCAGTCGTCGGCCCCTATCCAGACGACCCCTCGTTCTTAGCCTCGTTTAGCCCGTCGCACCCACAAGCTCGTTGCTCGATATAATAATAATAATAATAATAATAATAATAAGAATGGTTGTTATAATTATTGTTCCCTTGCGCACCCGCAATATCGGACATAGAGTGCTAGGGATTTGTAAAGGCGTACTCGCGAAAAAGCTGCTGGCTCATCCCGTACAAATACTATAATCCGAATACATCGATCGCTATAACTTGTAAATCACCAAGCCTGCTCGCACCGCCGTGACGCTCGCTGCATCCATACTTCGTCGCTCTTGACGTACGCGCCCCCACCGTATTATTTCTGATACTGCACCAGCGCAGCTCATGAACGTATAACGTGTGGTGAGGCTGCAGCTGGCCCGACCGACCTGTGCGCTCCTGCTATTTCTCACACTCACCTCCTTTTCCCACCCCACGAGTTAGCCTGAATCTCGATTGAGGAAAAACCAAAAAAAAAAAAAAAGTCCAAAAAGAAAAAAGGGAACCTCTTTGACGGCATAATCTCTGGAGGGATTTCCGTATAACATACAAGAGCACCTGCACATTCGTACTTTTGGATATTTCCGACCGGACGGAAGCGTGTGCAGAGACTTTTATTTTGGGCGGATTGCGAATTAGCCATCTTCATCAGCATCCATACAGAAGCCGGCTGTTCAGGGTCGCCCCACAAGCCACTGCGCATTTGCGGTCCCATCAGTACGGGCATCATCCTTAAGTCGTCTTGAAAAGCGATTGGCATCTCGAACCGACGTTTTCTGCGGAGATGGCCACTACCACCTCTGCCCACCATCACGATTTCTTCTCAAGGAGCACATCTTCAACTGGCGAAGTGGGGCAAGGCCGATACCTCAACGGGGGTAGCGGGGGTTACGGGAATCCAGACGGTGGTGCTAGAGAGAGATCGCGATCCAGGGGTGGAGCTCCGAACTCTAATCAGCCACCGCAGTATACACATAACCACCCTCAGCAACCCAACGGCAGCCATAATCCTGCGGCGTACCAGGACGATATGGATCAACCCAGAATGTATGTTCGAGCACTATACAGCTTCCGGAGTGATGACCCGACAAGCCTGAGCTTTAATCAAGGGGACATGATCCGGGTTCTTACACAGCTGGAGAGCGGGTGGTGGGATGGTATAGTCCACGGGCAGCGAGGCTGGTTCCCTAGCAATTACTGTGTGGTGGTAAATAATGCGGATTACCGGGAGAATGGGGTTGGAATGTCGCCTTTAGATGATTCTGATGACACAGAGGATGGGTCTTCGGGCGATGAGGGGGATGAGGAGGACTCGGATCGAGATGGGGTAGGTTCCCCACAGTTGCCGATGGAGGGGACAGATGACCGGGACGCAGACGAGGCTCTTTTCTGGATACCCCAAGCAACGCCCGATGGGCGACTTTTTTACTTCAACACCCGGACCGGGGAATCAAGAATGGAACTGCCTCTAGAAACACCCACCTCGACAACGGAGGCGGGTCCTAGGGATCGATCAAACTTTACAGTTCCAGACCAGACTCGACCACCCCCGGAGATGATGGCTGGAGGTTATGAACGGGAAGAAACCGAGTACGATGATGCTGATTCAACCACATCAGAGCGGGGTGGGGCTCTGTTCATCAATCTAGATAACACGGTATGCACGATTTGTAAACTTCTAATCGGAAGAATTTTACTAACATAAACAAACCAAACAGGACAATCCACGGCAGTCATTCATTTCGGAAGGGTCCTCCGCGCAGTCCATACGTTCTAGGAATTCAGTAACCTTTCTGCCAGAAACTTCCTCCGAAAGAACACTAGTTGAAAGCGGTGTTACCATCACAAACGGGTCAATACCAGTCGACAAGTTCCCGCTGCAAGTGGAAAACCAACAAGTCAGCCGTTTGGAGTCTGAAACAACCCTCAAGGTCTCAACTGCAAAACCGAGCACTGCGACCTTCTACAATGATAGTATCCCAATTCCAAGCACTTGGGATGCCCTGATTGAAGAAACACAACTCTCAATTGAGCGATATCGCGAAGCAATCAACAAGCGTGATAAAACAAGCTACGTTCGACGAGCAGAGGACATTTCAGACATGCTCCGGCTTTTGATTGCAGCTGGCTCCTCTACGACCGATAATCACTCTGGTCAACCATCCATCATATCGACAAACAAGGCCTTACATCCTCATTTCCGTCAGTTCATGGCTGCTTTCTCGAAGTTGGTTTTATCTTCTCACATTGCTAGTTCGGACTTCCCTCCACCTGATACAGAAGTGAAGTGCCTCCAAGAGGCGGCGGATGTACTTTCTGGGGTGTTCCTCTTTGCAGAAGTTGCACGGCAGCAAAAGCAGAATGTGCTACCCAGGCTCAAGCCAGGCTTTGTAGTTGGCAGCAGCATTGTGGAGGGCTGGACCAACAACGCATACTCAAATTCGGCTGCCGCTTCACCTCATGCGGAGAGTGGCGGTGCTCCTGATGTATGGATAGCGGTTGATGAAGCTTTGGTGGACAAAATGGAAGAGCTGAATTCACAAGTGCGGCCTACATTGAAGCGACTGGAGGCAATATTGGATGTATCCGAAACTTTGAATACGCCTTCATTCCAGAACAAACTAGCCACCGCAATCACCAGTGCAACAATGGCAGTAATCGAGTCACTCAAAAAATATTTCAACGTCGTAGACCGTATTGACATGGTACCGTTTCTCGCACCTCCCCAAAGCCCCAGCTACGTTGATGTGGTGAACCAAAAGCAGCGGCTGTACGACTCCTTTGCAGACTTGGTCATGGCCTGCCAAGCATTGACCGCACCACTTGCCGACGAGTGGACTCAGCACCGAGGAGATTCACTCGACGATAGGCTCAACGCAATAAGAATATACATCAAAGAAGTCGAGAATGGAACCCAGACGCTAGCATTTTCGCTTTCCATGCTTTCTGGTCAGAAGGGGTTTCGACAGTCCGACATTAAAAAGGAAGATTGGAGAAAAACATCAACAGGTGATATGGGGGATCGTCTTGCAGGGTCACATGCCAGGACGCAGTCTCGACAGAACCATCCAAGGACCAGTTCAAATGTCGGAGAGCGGGCAGCTGCATTTAATCACGACAAGAATTCTGCACAGTCTAAACTGGAAAAACATTATGGCATTCCTATACCAGAGCCAGCTGAGACACCGTGGTTCCTGGGGTGCGACCACGACCACGAAATTCTCTATGGAAAGAAGAAGGAAGTTAAGGGTGGTACATTGATCGCTCTTGTTGAGCGTCTGACAAGACATGACATTCTTGACTCAAACTTCATCAGCACCTTCTTGCTTACATACCAGTCTTTCACTACGGCCGATGAGTTATTCAATCAACTGGCTCGCCGCTTTACGCTTCAGCCACCTCTCAACCTTACAACTCAGGAGTACGAAGTTTGGGTTGAGAAAAAACAGAAGCTCATTCGAGTGCGTGTACTCAGTGTCCTCAAGCAATGGATGGAATCATACTGGATGGAGAACGATGACGATGCAGGGAAGGACCTACTGAAGCGGATCCATACCTTCGCCAAAGATGTTATGCTACAGCACCTCGCAGGTACATCGAAGTTGATGGAAGTCATTGATTCCCGAATCAGGGGTATAGCACCGGACAAAAAGATAGTTCAGAATCTTGGACAGGCACCTCCACCGATTTTGCCTAGGAACATGAAGAAGCTCAAGTTCTTAGATATCGATACCATGGAGTTTGCTCGTCAGCTTACTATCATTGAATCCAGGGCGTACAGAAAACTCAGACCAACTGATTGCTTGAACAAAGCATGGAGCAGGGACAGGTCCACGTTGGATGGTTCAGAACCAGCTTCCAATGTTAGGAGTATCATCTTGCACTCGAATCAGTTGACCAACTGGGTTGCCGAGATGATTTTGACGCAGGCAGATGTCAAACGGAGAGTTATCGTGATCAAACACTTCATTGCAGTGGCTGAGGTGAGTTTGAGATACCAATGCGGTGGGATACTGATAACGGATACTAATGCTTCATGTGCTTGGATAGAAATGTCGTCAACTGAACAACTTTTCTACGCTCACATCAATTATCTCCGCACTCGGAGCAGCTCCGATTCATCGCTTGAAACGCACCTGGGATCATGTCCCTTCCCGCACGACGACTATCTTGGAGAATATGAAGGTCTTGATGGGCACTACCCTGAACTTCAACGAGTATAGAGAATGTCTTCATATCGTCAATCCTCCCTGCGTGCCCTTCCTTGGTGAGATTCATCCCCATCAGTTACCCTCAACTACAAATTTTGGAAGGCCCTCTAATGCTGGTACAGGTGTCTACCTCAAGGACTTGACGTTCGTCGCCGACGGTAACCCCGACTTCATCAAGGGCACTGAACTCATCAACTTTGGCAAGCGCGCCAAGACCGCAGCAATTATTCGAGAAATTCAGCAATATCAATCGGTTCCGTACCCCCTCCAGAGTATCACTGAATTGCAGGATTATATCTTGAGTAATATGCAGGCGGCGAAGGATGTCACCGAGATGTTTAACGTTAGTTTGGCTCTAGAGCCAAGAGAGCGTGAAGATGAGAAGATTGCTCGGTGGGTTAACTTCTAGACATGTTATTTATGGGGTTTGTAATAACTAACAAGCGCTTGTTTGTGGGGGATAGATTATTGCAGGAATCTGGTTTCTTGTAAATGCGCTCAGGGAGAACAGGGAAGGGATCTATGGGTCTAGATCAATTGGGAGGAAATGCATTTGAATCAACAAAAGGCTTTGTCTCTATGTGCGTGTGGTGTTAGGTAAAATGGATATTTTTCGCAAAGGCAATGGGGTTGGTCAATCTTGCTTGGGTTTTGCATTATCTTGCTTTTAGTTTCCTCTGGTTTTTCCGGGCTTTTTGCTTTACGTTCCTCTATTACCACGCTGCACCTTTTTCCTTGCTTTTTTCCTTCTCTTCTTGCTCGTTCGAGAACGTCTTATTGGTGTGACTGAGTGGTTGGTTGATTATATTGTTTGCTGTGTGTTGCGGTTGTTGTTTTCCTTTATGAGTATATGAGAAAAGCTAAGCTCACTCCTCGTCGAATCAGCAGTCTTGCCTTTTTTTGTCTTATTGTTTTCTACGTTTCCTTGTCTCCGAAGATATTTGTGGTAATCCTGTCACGAGTAGGATTTCTCGCTATTTACTAGCGGGGGAAACTACATGAGTACAGGAGAAACTCAGTTAGCATTGGTACTCAATTTACCCTCTTCTGCTTTTTTGTTTGTCTTGATGTTCCCATGTCCCGCGTACTTTTGGTACTTGCAGTGGATATACTAGCCACTTATACACGAGTACATTGGAAGCAGTCGTTGATTTTATTTTTTCCTTTGGCTCATTTGTTTTGTTTTGCTTTATCATTATTTCCGTTGGCTTATCTCTTTGCAATTGGCTTTTTCTCCTCTAGGGCTTTTCTACTGCTTTTGTGTTTCTTGAGGGACCCCTTACCTTTTGCTATTTATTTTCTTTCCTCTTGCTACCCTGATTGAGTCGATATAAGCTACATTACTACACTATACTACACTACAATACGCTGCACTACATTACATATACATACACGCGTTGCGTCGAGGGGAAAAGCTCGCGGGGGTAGATGAGAGTTTTTAGGTTTTGAGGGGGCAAGAGAAAAATGATAATGTAGTTACTTTCTTGCTTGATTGTGGTATGTGATGTATTATGTAGCTTTCTAGGTAGGTACGGCCGAGAAGAGTAGGAGGTACTCTGGTTTGTAGAGGGTTGCACTTAACAATATACATTTCTGCTGGTTCTCTGATCCTTTCGACATGATCCAGGGGCTATCTGGAGTAGAACTGCATTACCCTGAACTCCGACACCTCGCTAAAAATTGCTTAGACTTCCAACACGCAAACATGTTGTGCTTACCCGCTCCAGCCTACACGGGAGGCTGTGATCGTCGCGGGAACAAAAAATAGGACAGAATTACAGTATCATTGGTCCAGTGGCGGATTTCGAAGATCGTTGTTGTCAGCCGAAGAACAAGGATACTTTCAACGTACGTTGCACAAGACTAGGATTCTAACGTACCTAGTGATCTACGTATATACGCGGGCCATACAGACATCACAAGATAACATCTCAAATAGAGATATTTGATTCGTCAAAGCCACCAATGTAGATGTATTGTATCTAAAAAACCAAACAACTTGGCAACGCAACCAACCAAAATATCCTACCAACCAGGCGAACTCGGCAAATTGCTGATAGTCAACAGCGAATTTAAACCCTGATAGTCACATCCTCACAATCCAAATTTGGAATAAATGAGATACTGGTGATGGGTCCCGTCCTGCTCACCAGATTGTAGCATTGTCTCAATCTATAACCCAACAAAAACCATGTTAGCACTTGCTAGCACAGAACCAACACGAAGGCAAGGGGACAACAACACAAGCTATCCTGATCGTGGGGAAAAGTTAGCGGGGCCAAATGAGCATGATCCGTCGTGGTGTGGCGGAGCAAGATATGCATGGGGAGAAGCGATTGGGGAGTGGCGTAGAGGAACATTGTGGAAGAACTCACCTAAATCATATA
The DNA here is from genome assembly GCA_003788615.2 of Terfezia boudieri ATCC MYA-4762. Taxonomy (NCBI): domain Eukaryota; kingdom Fungi; phylum Ascomycota; class Pezizomycetes; order Pezizales; family Pezizaceae; genus Terfezia; species Terfezia boudieri. The sequence continues at coordinate 2,277,828 of ML121527.1, read as the reverse complement.
CGCCAACTACCTGAGCCCCCCCCCCCTGCCTGTGCCAAACTTTGAATCTCCTGAGCCACCCCGGTCTTATCCTCCGGATAACTCTTAACATGTTCTAGCTTCACACTGGCATCCGGACAGTAACCTTCCTTCCCGAAAAAACTGACACTCCCTTTCTCCGCTCCAACACTGAATCAAAACCCTTCACTGTGCTCCCGAATGAGGAGTTGAAGTACCCGACTAACACCGGACTTGAGACGCATAGTTGCGGAGACGGTGTCCACAGGGGGTAGGTGGGGTTGGAACTGGGTTGTGAATGCGGAGATTTTGGTGGTGGGGTCTTAGGTTACTGGAGATTAGTAGGGTGAGAGGGCGGCAGTTTGGAGAACACCACCGTCAAGGAAGAAACCGCCTTGGTAGGAGGGGACTTTACGCCATTCGGTTTCTGCAGAACATAAGCAATTGCCAACGGCCTAAGATTTAGGGTGGGGGTTACCATAGTTCCCAGCAAATACACTGAAGGCCAACATCCTCCCCATCTTCTCTACAACCTCCCTTTCATATTTATAGGCTTCCATGAACCTAAATTTCTCCGCAACAGCCCACGCCGCTTCGGGCTGGAAAATAGCAGCATACCAATCTAGTAGCTCCTGGACCTGCTTGAGACCTGGGGCGATGGACTTATCGCTGAGCGCGTGCTTGCCCGCAAGGAGACATCTCTTGATTATTGACGGCTGCACGGGGATAGGTAGACTACATAATATTAGTCTCACACTCCACGGTATTATTGGAGGGAAATTAATTGTGAGGGCGCATACGCAATGATTACAGCATCAACATCCTTCTGGCTAGCAAACCGTCCAAAGTCTTTCCTGCCTCTGAGTACAGATCCACGTTTGAGTCCCCAAAAGCCTTCGTAACAGACCTGTCGAGAGTACGCCGCAACAAGTTTCAGCAGACCGCAGTCTTCCAACGCCAGGCTTATGCTGCTCCACAGCAAAGATTCCCGATCCAAGAATAGCGATTCCGAGTGGTGCCATGGTTTCCCTGGGTATCGTGAAATTATGAAGTCCTACAGAGGGTATAATAGAAGAGTATGTCTACAACGTCTACAACGTCTACAACATGAGCAGTCCAAATATAAGGGACGCTTATGCGATAAAAACTAGCGCACTGCTCAATTCAGTTCTCCAGATTAGAAATATAGTCTAAATCAACGACAAAAATCATAAGGGCTTGCCTATTCAGGGTACCATATTCACCCCGCAGTAGTATCCTCGTTGCGCGCCTCGTCGACCAAAGATGATGAGATAGCCAGGGTCTTGCGGAACAAGGTGCCTATATCGGATCCATGTAAGGTAGACAAGGTGCATTGGCTCCATCAGACTTACCGCGATAGAGAATTCTGTCAAGTCCCAGAGGATTCCTGCCAGAGATATAGACAACCAAAGTCAAGGTGATCATGTGAAAAGTACCGAGAAGATCAGTGCGCATTGTAGCTTTAAGGGATTAATAACCGTAGGTCTGGGTATCAATTAAAAATATTATAATCTCACTAACTAGATAACTTTAAAGCTATCGGCGAACTAGTCTGGTTGCCTAGCAGAGGGGTCGTGCAACCAGACTATCTGGTTGCAATGCCCAATCAACATTTTGCTGAGAATATAACCAATCCAGTGCAAACTATTTTCCAATGGTCAAGAACAGGCGGTCCCCACTGCACCCGCCCAGTCAGTTGCAAGAACGCAAACACCACAAAGGAACGAATATAACCACTGCACATATAATAGAGCAAAAGGGAGGACTTACATATCACCAATACCAGGATAGATCATCCCCTTACTCTCCAGTTTCTGATCCACTCCACCCACAAACACCTGAATCCCCGCACCACCACTCTCCGTTGCGGCCCTTCTCAAACCCTGATCACTAGCCAACACACTCACAACCAATATCTTCCCTACACCCCAGTCTCTCAGAGTCTGAATAGCTGCCTCGGCCGTACCACCAGTAGCGATTACTGGGTCGAGAATAATTGCAACATCACAACTTGAGGCATTGTTTGCGGTACCTGTGGGCAGGTTGTTGTAATATTCAACTGGGTGCAGGGTGGTCTTCTCACGGAAGAGGCCTAGATGATAGACAGGAACATTCTCCGGAAGAATGGTCTCAAAAGCTGTGCTAATGAGCGCAAGTTTGTAGCTAAGCTTGAAAACTGGGACTGTACCTTCAACCATGGCAAGACCAGAACGAAGAATTGGGATCAATGCAATCCTTTTTGGGGACACTGTCTCCACGGGGTATTCAGCTCCCAGAGGTGTGATATCCTATGCATGATACTCTGTCAGTATACTGTGCATTGATAATCCAATATTCAATTCCATGAATGCTCCGATACCAGACTGGAAGGTAAGGGGTTGAAGAGGATTGCATACCATCCCTTCCTCCTCTACACTCAATACACTTCTCAATGCATCACAAGCAAGCAACAACGAAATCTCCTTCACCAAAGCTCTAGTCTGCTTCGGCGAGCAAGTTGCCGACCTCAGCTGTGACAACTTTACCTTCAAGCATGGATGATTCGAGACCGTAACATTGGCTGGTAGTGGAGACATGGCTATATATAGACAGACAACTTTGAACGTAAACTTCGTTGATGTCTTTCCGAAATGTCAATTCTCTCGTACAATAATGGAGTGAAAGATGAGTACTGCGGAATGTTTGAGTGACAGACAAATAGAGAGAGGCGTTGAACAAATAAGAAGCCGTTCGTTGCTGCACAGGTGGAGCCCAGAGAGCTCCGGCATTCGGCTCTAAGCTAGCCTTTACCAGAAGTTCACAGCTAGTTACCGTAAGTCCCGTGACCAGGCTTTACAAGTGGCCAATATCTATAACCAGTTAGTAGGCTGTACTGCCCACATTCATGCATCTCGGTGACTAGACGTAATGAAGAAGTGCCACATTAGTATTAGTAGCAGGGCTGAGCATCGAGAGGGGATGATACCGATCATGGGAATAAAGGACAGTTACATGGAATTCATTATTCACAGGTTATGAGTCGTGACTGATACTACGGTTTGTTGAGTGCTTCAACTGTTTTTTTGATCCTTGCTTTCCGATATCTTTGACAAACTGTCGGACAGAAACCTGCGTCCTCGTGCAACACGCACACCAGTTACTCCTCCTCCTCCTCAGTCATCGGATTCTGAAGAAGAAGCACAATACGAATTCCCATCCCCACAACCGAGTGAGCTTCCTGAGATGGCATGATTCCGGAAACAGCACCATTTCTGGGCAATCATGGGAAAAATATCGACAAGCTCACAGATACGAACTATAAGATATGGGCAAAAGACATGGAGATGCTGCTGAAAAGACTAGGCATTTGGCACATTGTTAATGAGCCAAAACCTGAGATACCAAGTTCAGCTTGGATAAAGGCAGATGACTATGCATTCTCAGAAGTCATATTTCACGGTGGAACCACGATATTCAGAGACTGCACAAATGCAAGGGAGTGTTGTAAAGCCCTGGAGACAGCTCATTTCTCAAAATCGTATATCGACAAATTCAAGCTTTCCTACAATTTTGGGGAAATGCAGATGGGGGCAACTGAGACACTTCAGACCTGGATCACTAGGGTAAAAGAGGCGGATGCGGATCTCAAGGCAGTTGGGGAGACACTGGGAGATGAGAAGGTAGCATATAAACTCCTTATGGGTCTTACAGATCGATATAAGGCGGTATCCACTTTGGTATTTACAGGTATCAATACCAACAATCCTCTTACTGTTGACTCGGCGGTGGCTTCATTGATGGCATATGAAAAAAGAGAAAAGTCGTATCTTCCCACTCAGGTACCAGGAGCGTCATACGATAGACAACATGCGGCAGAGCTAGGTCCTAGGCATTACGAGATCTATCCCCACGTTCTCTACGTACAAAGCAAAATATGGTATTTACTCGGTTAATCTGGGCGAGCATGAGGTTCCCATACGGACTGGCTGCGGGACCTTGAGCCTTTCCATGCCAGAGGCGGCGGTATTGTGGTCAGCAGATTTTCTTTTTCCACAGTTGAAAGTGAATCTCAAAGTTTTATATTCTGGCCTTTTGAATGTACCACTGGGTCTTTGCAGGCGTTCCCATTGGGCTTGTCTCAAGCTTTCTAGTCGTACGCAAGCTACTACGAGAATTCTCATCACAGAAAAATATACAGTATGTTTACACAAATACTGGTGGAGTCACACAGAGAATTATGCTTAAACGCCCAAATATAAACAATAAATAGTAGATTTCCAACGGGCTTGTACTTAGATCCAAAGCACACCGCGGGAGATTACTGAACCAAAATTAGCGATTTGAGAATAGACCAGGCAAAGGAAGGCTGAAGGGTCACTGCAAATAAGACAACTTTGTACCCGTATTGCCGCTTTGAACAGGTCTGCCTTCAGATTAATGCTAATAATATCGATTATTATTATTGGGAAATTCAGAACTGGGGCCATGGAGAACGAATGCTAGAATCACCTCCAATATTGCAAAGGGTAAGTTAACGAGTTGAAATTCTGATATACCGAGGAGAGAGACACATAGGCCATATATGCTTGGGATCTAACTGAGGTATGCCATCAACTTCTATGTTAGTTTTCTCTACCTAGGTAATCGCAAACACACTAACCCCTTAGTAAAAAAACAGCGAGTGTATAAAGCATCCAGAACGCCCATTCTATTATACAAAGCAACAGAGAATCGGACACGGACTCCTGGAATGTAGTACCCGGGCTATGCATGTATGCTCAGAGAAACAAAAAAAAAGGTAAAGGAGCAAGAATCAAGACAAGAAATTAACAGTTGATAGAAAAGGATACAAAATAATATTAGACTATGATAAAATAAAATAAAAAGGGGCTGCGAATTGAATTAAATCCTCTATTGATTTCCAAACATCTTCTTCCCCAACAAAAGCGTCCTCTTTTTCTTATGACTCTCCTCTGTATCTCCTCCATCAATCCCCTCCTTATGCCTCGTATGTATTGTCAACTGTGAGAGATGTCGGCTCAATGTATTATGGAACAGCCCGCCACGTTGGCTGTCATCGCCCTCCTCGTCCCCATGCTGCATCTCAGAGGCTGTCGTTGCAATACTCACTGAAGATAATGTAGCATTCGATAGTGATGGGGCTGCTCCATTCCTACTTGCCAATATGGATCGAGAATTGGTAATAGAGCGGGTGATTGCTAGTGGATCCGTAGGAATATCCATGAGATCCGAGGCCAAAGTGGTGTTACTGTCTTGTCTACTGGGTGTATTCGTGCCAAGCGTGGCATTACCAGCCATCATCCGAGCGATGTTAGAGTGTTGTCTAGTGGGTCGAAGGTTGGTAATCTTATTCTCGATGATGGCTCCAGTGTGAGATATCAGTGCCTTGATAATGTCTACAATCAGATAATGTTAACTATTTTGTCTACTGTTACAGAGTGCAGCAACAAACCTTTCTTCAGTCTCAGCGCTAGATCGAGATTAGACCATGTTTTATTCCTATACTCCAACATCGGCATCCTGAACACAAATTCATGGATATCCTCGAAATTGCGATCACCACGTCCCTGTTAAATAATTGTTAGTCCCGAGTGCACCTAAGTGTAGGGCAACTATACCTTATAGCTCAAACATAGCACTACACTTGGTATTTTGATATACGCAAGTGTCATGTAATTCGACGCCCGGGACATCATCTGGCTGAGCTCATCCGATGGCTTATCCTGTTGCCCTTGGCTCGAAGAGCGATGGAAGATGTGCCTCCTCTTCTTCTCCTGAGCCTGCCCTTTCCCATTATCATTCGTCAGGAGTTCCAAGTTCGGCAACGCACTCTCGTTCGACCTTCTTGACTTGATAGTAATCGAATCACTCGTTATTGCACTTGAGCTCCTGGAAGGCATAAAGGACCTAATTGACTTCTCATACCCTGAGCTTAAGAAAGCCGAAGACTTTGTGGTATAACTTGAGTAAGAAGTAGCAGGCCGCTCTGGAAGCGTGGCACTAGCCCTCAATCTTCCATCACCAATCACTCTGTCATCCACCGGTGAATAGGTTTGACGTTCATCGTCACTATCGCTGCTTTCGTCATCACCTTCATCACCAGCCATAACCGGCTTATGATGCACCATGAATGGGGACACTGCCCCGTTCTCCAGCCCTCCACTGCCAACACCTGGGAAGATATATTCAAAAATCTTCTCCCCAATCTCTCGCTCTAGTTGAATTTTCAATGGGAAGAGATTAACCTCAAAATGATCCATGATGGGTATTCCAGCAATCGCCTCCAACATATGCCAGTTTACACGCAATATTTTTGTTTGTCCAGCTTCAGGGAGTGTACGGACCTGGTCACGGAACTGTGTGATCATTTCAGGGTAAGCTGCGTTTGGAAGTTGGTTGTAACCTTCCATCTTTTCCACCTCAACAGTGTTGAAATTAGAGCCGTCTGCATTATCGACACGTGAGTATACAGCATTCGAAAGTCGGATATCAACCAAGGCATCATTATTCTCCCGCAGCAAGTGCCAAATAATCTCCGAAGCAGAAATATACCATCGGAGAACCCCACTTGACTGTGATCCCTTGTCCTCATATCGCCTTTGTGCAGTAGTGATAGCCTTCATCATGAAGAACAACTCATCCTCACAACTATTTAGGTCATATCCCAGAGCTATGCTATCATCCCAGCCCTTATCATCCAAGTCCCGGGCGTTGATTTCGAAGTGCTGCTTGATTTCCTGGAGCTGATTGATTCTGTGTTGCAGACACTCCACCATCTCTGGAGCGCCACGAAGATCACTGAAGTCTGAAGCAAGCATGATCTTTTCTAGTTTCTCGCTACGGAGCTTCTCGGTCGGCTCACTGTACAATAGGACATCCAATACAATGATATACATTGCAAAGTACTGAGCGGAGTCGCAAGAGGCCTTGACCTTGGGGAACTCAACCCAGACATGATCCACCCGACGCTCGGCATCCACCGGCCCCCTTTGGGTAGAGAATCCGCTATTTTCCCCGCTGTTGACTTGATCGCTATACTTCAAACGTAGAGAGTTATGCTTGTCATATCTGAGCGCTGCTGATGTCCTCTCCACCACTCTTGAGAAGCCAACAGGGTTATTGTAGAAATCGAACATGCTTTCTAGTGGCACCCATGGAGGCCATGAACTATTTGAGGGCGCTCCATAGCGATTCGCTGAGTGAAGCCACATTGCTTGATTGACAAATTCCTTCTGGTTTGAGACGAAGAATTGAGTATTATCCATATTGAGAGAGAACCTTCGCTGCACCAATCCACTGACTTCATCAGTAAGCCGCTGCTTATCCATTACTGAAACAATCTTTAACTGCATCCCTTGAGTGGATACCAGAACAGCTGCACTCTTGTTTTTGTCACTTTGTAGTTGGATTTGAGGCGCTATGAGGCGAACGTGATAGCTGTTAAGTGGAACGTAGTCATCCGAGATATCATTTGCGAGGTCATCTTTAGCTGTGCTGCTCTCTACAGTGAAAGCCTTCGAGCCACCAAGTATACTTTCTTTAGCTACAACGAATTTGACAGGGTCGTCCAATAATTGCTGTAGGCGACTCTCAATTGACTGTGTATCAGATGCGTTCGAGGAAGGCCTCTGGGTAGAATCAGTGGAGCGGACCGTCTCAGCATAGCCTTCATGACCTTGCTCTTCTACGATATCAAGGATGAACTTGATCGCTCTCCGAGACATGTAGTAAACAAAGCCTCGTCGTTGGTTGACCTGGTGGATATATCTGATGATAATATTTCTCAGTGAATTACTCCATTTGGCTTGCATGTTGTGGACAATGAAGCGGTTGTCAAAGTCACTAGTATAGTCCGATAATGGAGTGTAGTCCATCCCACTTGGAAGGTTAGTGTTGGACTCATGCCGTTCAGCGCCGTCTGAGATAGATACCGAATCACTGCCTTCGAGCTTTGAAGACAATGCACGAAGCATATTCTCTAGGAACTTAATCTTGTCAAATAGAATGGAGCTGTGTTGTATGAGATTTTGTGACTGTAAATCTGTTAGCTTGTGGCCTATAGTAATCAGTTGAGCCTTGCCTACCTCTGCTTTCAACTCTTCATCTTCAGGCCTGCGAGCTATTTCTCGTGCAAGATCGTCCAAAGCTTGCTTATTTTTGTTCACCTGATAATGGACCTTTTCCAAGCGAGACTGTACAAGACCACATTGGATCTCACGAGGGTCATTATTCTGAGACATATTACACTGATGAGTCGGCTCATGGCCAAAGGTACTCGGCAAATCACTAAGATCAGTATGCGATCCACCATGGTCAGTTTGTCGGAAATATGTAAACCGTGGGGTAAAAACAAGCGGTAATATCATTGTTTGCGGAGTTTTGTTGTTCGGCAGCACTGTATCAAGCTCAACGAAATCATCCATATCCACCCAGGAATAATCCCCATCAGGGATCGTGAACTGTGATAAATCTCCCGAAAACCGAATAGTACCTTGTGCGGAGGACATGGGCTCATCCAGAGATTGTTTCAAATCTGCAACGGTTGGCTCATCAATAGTAGCTGACACCGCCCTGATATCCGCAGAATGGAAATCCAACTCCGCCTGGTTGATTTTCATACCGAAGCTCTTTCTCTCTAGATTCAGCCCCTTAATGGCAGTGGTAGTTTCCTCACGCCTCATGTGCATGTCGAAAAGGAAACTATCAAGCTTGACCTTCAACCCAGTGGCAGCCATCTTATTCGAGTCATCCGAGAGCTTATGGCGGTAAATATGACTGATGAAGAGTGGTGATAGGAGCAACTGATACTTAATGGTTGCTAGATGTCGTCCAAACTTCTTTGCTGTCTTTTCTGGACCCGGCCAGAGGGGTCCTTGGCGAATTGGTAGGGACATGTTGCCCGCGAATAGGTGATACCAGGCATAGAAATGTGTGAAGAACCTTGGTGTCAAGTGAATGGTATTATAGCTTGTTGAAGGTTTACTCCCGGTAAGTGACCAGTCTCTTTCAATAGGTGATATTATAGCCAACGATAAATGGAGATAATGGCTTCTGAAGCCTCGGAATGCATCATAAACCTATACAAATGTCAGTAGGCATGTCATAATTGAAGAGGGAGGAAAATGGCATACATCTTCTCCATGACCTGCTTTGGCATGCTCGGGTGTTTTCAGACTAATCTTGTAATGGGGTTTGAATTCAAATGACCGCTTCCTGGTCTTCCAATCACCTTCTCCTCCGAGGTCTTGCTCAAACATAAGTCCAATTAGAAAGCGAACCCTGCCTGCCAGCTTCATGATAACCTTCTTGAATAGAGCCCCTTCCTTGTAGCTACTAGCACTTGCAACGCTTCTATCATCACTGGGTATGACGTCAAACTCATCTCGAGCTTGATTGCTGAAGTCAGGGACAGCAAGTAGAAACTCTTCGGCTTCTAATTGCATAAATTTCTGTGGGTCATCACTTTGGGCAATATCCCATGAGATATCCCCTCTCCAACAGAAAATCAATCCAGCACCATTACCAGTTACCTTATAAGGATCGCGAGAGCCTATAACCATCAGCAACGTGAGCATACGGGAAGAGCAGGTAGTGCTACCTTTAAGTGTGAAATGGACATCCCCGTCATTGCTCCACTTAAGCTTAATCTTAGAATGGAGCGCCAGTCGTATCTTATCCCAGAAACCCGTCCGTTCTGAGGGATCAAGATGTGGTTTTGTGAATGTCTCAAATACCATCATCATATCCTGAATTGCAGGTTGATATGAAGTGCACCATGTAATACGTGTGGCATAAGCAGTATTAATTGAAACATCGATATCGGAATATGACTTCACCGCTGAAACTGTCCTCTGCACGTCAATGGCGAATCCTGGACGACCTGAATGTGACCCTGGCCCAGGTGGAGGAACTATGTTGACCCGGACATGCCTCATGGACTGCTCGTCTCGCAGCTCTTCAGCAATCACGAAATCCGCTTTCAGGCTCCATGATGCAACTCGACTAGTTTGATCAGATCTCATCTGGGGGATATGAAGGAATGGTAGCGGATAATCCCTGAGCAATATCCTCGCCTCGCTGAAGTCGAGTTTAACACTGACAGGAACAAGCATAGAAAACTGTGTGTCCTCTGGTAAGCCCTTCCCAACTCTGTGTAAGAACTTAGGAAGCTCAGAAAGAGCAAAGGAAGGTTTATCTATAACAAGCTCAACATCGTGGAAATACCCAGCCATAAGTGACGGTCTATTAGGCAGGGCTACGACAGGCTCAGTCTCCTCAATATCCGGAGGTACTTCATCCTTGCCCCAGAAAATTCTCCTCTTCTCCAGCATGCGAGATGCTTGCTGCTCTTGAGCAAGTCTGATCCTGCGAATCCACGTTGCAGAATTATGTTGTTGAAGCTTTCGACGTGCCTCTTCAATAGATACCGCAGCGGTTTCAGAAGGACCAGTGGCACTCTCAGGATCATATCGCATCTGGCGTTTACCTACGGTGGAGGACGCTCGCCGCCGGTGACCCGCCTGTGTCACGGTTGGTGGTTCTGATCTCATTGTCTTGCTCCTGCCCCTACTGAAAAGCGATCTTTGTCCATCATAACTCGTCCCCGAGGTTGATCTTTGTGCGACGAAGTCAGCCGACCTCCGTAGCTCATTCTCCCTTATTTTCTGAACTTTCACATCAAAGGCTGCTTCACGAGCCAACCTCATCCTTTGCTCCAGTAACCCTACACGGTAGATCAAGCCCAGTTGAGTCTCAAATGGATCATCTTCCAACTCAAAGAGAAGAGCTCTGGTGCGTAGGGAAAGCTTTGGGACATGCTTCGGGCCCTCCGCGGTCTTTTGCAATATATACTCGTTGATCCCAGTTTTGAATCGATGGTGCATCTGCTGAGAGGCCTTTGCAGCGTTTATGATATTGTCTGTGACCTTATATAAAATAAGTTGGTGAGGAATAGCCAAACGAATTGCGTCGGCTGTCACATCTATCGACTTCTCCTCCACAAAGACGCTTCCGGCCTTCCTCTTTGCTTCCCTGAAATCCAACCTCGTTTGACGTAAACTGACCAACCGTGTCCATGACCCTTTGACAGTTGGACTCTCTGAATAGAGCCTCAGGCCCTTTGCCTTCAGAAATGGGAATCCCCATTTGAGACGGCCTGCTTCCAGCCCGAACACCTCGAACATCATAGGTGGGTCACCTGCAAACACTGCCTTGATCTGGACATGTTCTACTTGTACATCGATGCCTATGAATTCAGACTGAGAAATTGGACTCTCCATCGTGCCCAGTCCAAGTCCACTAATAGCGTTCACAGAACCCATTTCAACTGGTATTTCAACGTTCAATTTAGAGGCTTGCGGTCCAGTAAATAGGGATGTAGTAGCTGGGATTATTGGAGGCGACCCTGCATCATTTTGGTATGAGAAGGCCTCCTTAAGCACCTTTGCAGCTACAATGACGCAGTAATGCCGGTATAGTGAATAGTTGAAGAAGAACGTTTTGAGGTTTGCAGCGATATTGAGAGCCTGGCCCTCAATGTCGGTACATGCAGTAAAGCTGGTATCAAATGTAGGTATCACCAAGAAAGGTTCCTGCTCCCAATCCTCATCTTCAACCATGAAGCATTCAAGCCCTTGTAGGCTAACATTAATCCTCCTTCCATCAGTAGGATTTTTAGAATATTTCATGAATTTGACATGGCCCAAAGCTTCTTCCGGGGATAATGCCCTAGATGTTGCACGTCTCCGAGGCAGAGGCTTGACAGGTCCATCGATTTTCTGACACTCATAGTCAATCGACCAAGATTCTAATGCTATTGCAGCACCTCGAAAAGCATCGGAAATCTCCTCATCAACGCCTGCAACCTCTACACTGAAATCTCTACCCTCAAACTTGAGATGGTTCAGCCACATGGGCAAGCGGCGTACATAGTTGGGCTTTTCGCTGAACTGTGGCGTACGTAACCTTTCTGGTTTGACTTCAAGGTGAAACTGGCCCACCATCTGCTTGATTCCTTGAACAATTGCCGGGTTAACAAGACGGATGATGAGTGTATCCAAGTAGGCAGTGGCATTCACATGGACATCAGGAGAAGCATGTGTCTGAGCTCGAATGTCGAGTGACTCAGTTTGGATCAGGTCATGTCTTTCCCCATTTGAAGACCGATAGTAGAGACTATGAGAAGCAACTCGGAGGGATGAGATGAAGGAGTAATGGGCGTGGCCATCTTCCATCAAGTGGGAAGATTCCACATCAGCTGAAATAGATGAGAAGGATGATATCAACATGTCCAGGGCACCGCCTTCACGGCGCATGGGATCCTTCGATGGTAGGACAATGCGGATAGCTGGCTCGTGAACCGAGAACTTGATATTGGCTTTTGGCAAGAGTTTTGATATCAGCTGCGTTTTCTTTGATCCTGAGTTCGTATGTTTAGGTTTTGACTTGAGAATTGCGGCCACGATAGGGAGATGTCGTGGCTCAAAGTCGACTGATGGTGAAGTCACAACGACAGTGGCAAACAAAATGTTGGTATTTCGATCAGAATCTGATTTCTCAACCAACTGAAGGGTCTTTGATGGTAATGTCGTCCTTGAGGTCATTGTTATCATCGGTACGTATACCAGTTTATCCCGATTGCCTTTCCCATCATCGATGCTAAGAGAAATAGAGATAGCTGCTAGAAGTGCTTGGTGAGAAACATCCTCCGGTGAAAAGTACCTGAAACAACAATTAGCAATCAATTATTATTAAGTTTGGATATATATCATACATTTGGTGAGCAGGCGACTTTTGATCAAGACGATGAACATCCATCCCCAATTCTTTCATCACGGCCACCATAATAAGAGGCTCTCCGGCACGTTGTACTGATTGGAGTTCCTTGAAGATGCACAAATGGCCTATAGCAAACTGAACCTCCTTTATGCCCTCCAACAATGTTCTCAACAAAACCCTCCACTCCATTACAGCCTCTGTCATCCTCTCTGTGCGACTCCCTGTGATTGCCATCTCCTCCATCAAAGTTCCAAGAGACTCAAGCTTACTCTTCTTGGGTTTGGCCCTACCTTGGCCCTTGAGGTCGTTCATCTTTCCTTTACAATTCAGAAGTTCATCAAGGTGAATATTCACACGCCCAAGCTTCATGGCCATAGCAGAATCCAAAATACCATCCAGTCCCTCTTCGACAACACCATAGGCATTGATGATGCAATGATCCAATATCTCCCTAGACTCCTTTTTGTGAGGCGTGAACAGGACGTTCTTCATCGTGAACATGAGTTCTAAGGGTTTCTGGTCTCGCTTCAATTCTTTGCAATGGTCGAATAGCCGGCTCCTGTCAGCTGCATCTCGTCTAGTATCTATCGATATCGTGGTACTGCCTATCTGAATTGACCCTATGTCAACCACAGCTAAGGTAGAATTAGTGAAAACGACGTCCACAAGTCTCATGTAGCGAAGCATCTGTCTTAAACTCCGCATCAATTTTCGTATTTTTTCCGTATCCTCCCAAAATGGCGGCTTCTGAGATTCCCGGGAACTGTTCGCCGCTTGCTTCTCTTCGTACTGTGCAGCAGAATTAGTCGTAGCATCGTTTCCCTTGCTGCCAGACACTGCTCCATCCCCATGCTTTCCTTGTTTTCTCTTGCCCACATCTACTGTGACTTGTGAGTCTCCAATCAATAAGCTCACCCAAGATGGCTGAGCGTAGGTCGGCCGGTGGAAGAGGAGGCCTAACTTCCGCACCTCAATCTTGACACCGTCCTTGGGCTCATAGCTGATTCTTTTGAGTGATAGATATCCTAGACGCTGGATAGAGATTCCCGTTACAATGCGAATGATAGCAAATACTACGAATGAGGCAATGTAAAGCAGGACCACGATCCCTAGAAGAAATGTCGGTATGTGTAGAGTTGTTGACAATATGGACTCATTGGATCCAGACTGTTGTTTCATCCTGACGAAGAATGACCGTCAGAATTATGGCAAATAAAAATGTGTTGTCCCCTTAACCGGACTCCTGCAGCTTCCGTAGCTATACGAGCATGCCGATGCTGGTGTCTAATCCGGGGTATAGGTACGTAGGTGGTTGGTCAATGATATTACCTCGTCTTCGGAAGTCTAGAAGGTGTTTATGTGCTGTTGTGTTTTCTGAGAGAAAGGGGAGCTTGCGGCTCTGTATGCAGAATACCAAATAATGTCAGAATCTTGGCACCCTCTAGGTCCCAGCCTTTAAACCAGCTAAATACCACAATAAAAGTAGATATTTTTTTATTATAGCGAATGAGTTGAAGGCCTAAGTGGTTCACGGACGGTTAACTAGAACAATTTGTGAGGTACTTACTATATATACCGTACTCGTTTGGTTACCTTTACTTTCATAGAAAAGATGTCTGTAGCCATATTTACAGCAGCCTTGGATCCACACGGTCCTCCACTTCCGCGGTCGTCGTTACTCCTGAAAGTCTGTTGTGCCCATCCGAGCTTGCACTGGCTCCGTGAATGTTATATCATCTACAACCCGACCTCGAGATTCAAAGCTGAGGAAGTATTTAATTTCCCGAAATGTGAACCAGAGCATAAGCTAATAAAAAAATAAAATAAAAGAATACTTCAAATATATTCATTGTTGCTCGGGTCAGTAGATCTCCAGATCTGCTCTAGCATGACCCTAGTCCCTGCATACCGACCATCCTCTGGTACAGATTCGGATTGGGCCAGAATTGGTATCTGAGGACCATCTCGAGTTTTTTTTGCTTTTAATGCAGTCTCGAGATTGTTTTTGAAGCCTATATCTACAAACATCTTGTCGGCGGATGAGCTCATGATCCTGACACCTTGTCGGACGATTTCCTTAAATTTTCAATCTCCTCGTCTATAAGAGCAATATCTGCCTCAACGCCCAGCAGCTTTTCCTCCAGCATCCGTTTATACTCCTCATGTGTCAACCTCTTGACCGGGCTCCATTCTGAGCGGAATGCACGCTCCCAGAACCCCTTTCTCGATGCCTGTGCACTGGCTGGCTGTTGCTGCACGTTTTCCGAATGGCGTTCATCAGCAATAGCATAGAGGTATTGGGCTCCTATACCGGTTAGTCCCCACATGATGGCGCCCGGAATTACGTGACCTCGTCCTCCTAGTATTGTAATTAGATTTTGCATGTGGTGATAAAAAGAATGCTGACGTACTGAGAACCAGGCCTCCTGTGGCACCTGTTAAAGCACCTGCTGCCCCGCTGATAGCAGTTCGGTCCCGTGGAGTTGCAATCCGTAAGCTGGGATACCACATGGGAGCGAGCTTCAGCATAGAGTTTCTGAATGCTATCAATGCGAGTAAGCACATGTAGTAAGGCAACGCTTCGTGCAAGTAACTGACCCCAGTAAGTCGAACCGAGAAAGAAGCAGTTGACGCCCGTTCCCAGAGCAAATAAACCTGTTGTCGGGCTTGACTTCAGCGTTGCAATCAAACCACCTGTGATGAACCCAGTAGTGCCTGCTGCGCCGTAAGCAATTCGGCTGGATAATCAATGCATATTGCGAACGCATCGTCTAGAATGGGTGAAGTGACGGACCGGTTAAGGCGCCTACCTTCAGGGCAGGTAGTATGATTCCTGTTAGGGCGCCCGGGTGCTGCTGCTGTTGGTACTCGTGCTGCTGGGGTGGCGGCGTTTCTCCTGTTATGTCCATTTCCGAGCGCAAGTCTGAACGGGGTGTAAAGTATCGACGATCAGATGAAGGACAGGTATGTACCAGAGACGTATGTTGGCTTGTGTGGCCTCGAGGGCAATTGTCGTGGGTATGCCGAATTACAATTGATTCGAATTCTTTTGCAATGCATGCAAAGTCACTCGTAAGGCTGATCGTTTAAATGTGCCTGCGCCGGGAAGAAACCAGCAGCGGCCCTAGCCCTATCGGGTGTATTTAACGGCCTTTTCCCGCCACTGGGGCGCACATTTGGTTGCCCACACAAACCTCCAGCGAACCCTGCTGCTAAAAAGTCCATCGCTTCTCTCCATCGGTGTCACTTCCCACACTACCCGACATCGAACCCCTTCCTGCTACACATACGCCTCCCACTTCGACTCTAGCTAACAGAATTCCAATTCAACTCCTATTTGCTGAAAGGAACAGATTCCCTTCAGCTTTTTATCACAGCTAGCGCGCTTCATTATCTAGAGCGCGTTCGCTGTTCTCGCAATCATGGGTAAGGGTCCACTCTGCCCTAGTGCTTTGGCACTCTACCCCCCCAAACCGTTCGCAGGCTTCCTTGCCCTACCCATCCCTCTGTCTTGTAGTATTTTATACTACATGTTAAAACTTGTGCTAATAACTATGCAGCGCCGAAAAAGGAAGCAAAGAAGATGAGCATGGCGGAATTCATAAATGATGAAAGTCCGGATCCCCAATTCACAAAGTCCTGGGTTAGTTACTGATATTTCTCCCACTACAAAGGCTATGGCACGGGTTCTTGGGCAGATGATATGGATGATCTCCCAACTGTTCGTAAGTACTTTCCATGTATCCAGAGTCGATGTCAAATTTTAGGATACTGATGCTTCTGTCTTGACAGCCTCTAGCGGTATATTAAAACCCCACAGGAACCACTTCTTGCAACAGCTAATGATGATTTTGATATTACAGGCACTAATAGCGGATACTCTCGTAGAGAATATGGTGGTGGTGATTCTAGCGGATACGGTAACTCTTTCCGCAGCAGCGAGCGTGACACGTTTCGTGCCGGGGGTATGGCCTTGAGTGATGTTTTTCAGAACAATCTTAGCTGACTGAGTTTGGAAGGCCGTGAAGAACGTTACCCTCCACGTCAGCAACTCCCACTCCCCGATAAACCACCCTACACTGCACACCTCGGAAATCTCTCATGGGATACCACCGAAGCTGATATCGAAGCTCATTTCACTGAGTGCAACGTTGTAAGCGTCAGATTGGTGCGTGACAAGATCGAAGACCGACCGAAGGGTTTTGGATACGTAGAATACGGTTCATTGGAAGGTCTTGTGAAAGCTCTCGAGCTCGGCGGCAGTCAGTTGGCTGGTCGTAATGTTCGAGTTAGCGTTGCTGAGCCTCGTAAGTGCCCTGTTTTCATATATCCGTGAATAAGAAGGGTGTGCTAACCCCTCATCAGCAAAGGATCGAGGTGATGACCGAACCGCCGGTGAGTGGCGTCGCTCCGGCCCTCTGAGCCCAATGGAGTCTTCCCGGGGTAGTCGTTCCGATAGGTATGCCGACAGGAGTGAAGCTGGTGACCGCCCAGAACGCGAGCGCCGATCATTTGAGCCGGCTGGTGATGGTAAAGTGCGTGACTTCAACAATTGGGAGCGAAAAGGGCCCCTTGCTCCTCTTTCCCCCCCACCACCAACTGCTGAGGGTGCTCCACGCGAGATGAGGAGACGTTCCCCAAGTGACCGCCCTCCTGTTGGCGATAGAACAGAGAGTGTCCAACGCAGGGAGTTCCGTGAACGTCCTCAGGTAGAGAGACAGCCCACTGCTGCGGAGAAGGACAACGAATGGCGTAAGAGTGCTCGCCCGGACTCTGCTCCTATGAAGCCGACCAGCCCTGTTGTTTCGCACACTCGCCCGAAGTTGGAGCTCAAGAAGAGGAGCGAGGTTGTCACCGATGCTACCCCAGCTTCTGCCTCTGCCGACACACCAACCTCGAAGTCCAATCCCTTTGGTGCTGCAAAGCCCATTGATGCAGAGGCTCGGATCAAGGAAGTCGAAGAGCGAAGAGCTGCATTGAAGAAGGAACAGGAGGAGAAGGCCAAAAGAGAGGCAGAGGAGCGAAAAGCACAGGAAGAAGCAGAGAAAGCAGAGAAGGCTGCTAAGGAGGAGGCTGAAAAGATCGAGATAGCTGAGAAGGCTGAGAAAACGGAAGCTGTAGAGAAAACGGAAAGGCCTTCAAGACCTGACAGGAATAATACCTCCCCTCGTGAGCCTCGTGAGCCTCGCGAATTTGGAAGGAGTGGATACAGGACCGACAGAGGCGATAGGAACGATAGAGGTGACCGGCACGAGAGGTTTGAGAGGGGTGGTGAGAGAGGCGATAAGGGATCAAGATATCCTGCTGGGGAGTGGAGGAGGGGTCATGATCAAACTCCTGCACAAGGCCGACGTGACTCAAGGCAAGAAGCTAAGCCTCAGGCCCCTGAGCCAGCTAAGGCGGAGCTATCAGAAGATGGATGGTCCACTGTTCCAACGAAGAAGAGCCGCGGCGGAGCTAAGGTCGTTACTGCGTCTTAAACTGATGCGGTCATATTGCCAAAGCCATTTGCCACAGTTCCTTCCAGGGTTTCTTTCTAAAACATGTTTCTTTGATGGCATTGGGACGGCACTCTAAAACCGTTTTTCTACTTTGCTTCATGCGTTTTGGTTGTTTGTCCTTGGGTATCCGGAACCCACCTCACGTTCTCTCCCCAAATTTTCCTCCTTCTATCTTAATGGGTTCTGCAGGCCAATGTTATTTTTAAGTGTATGCTGATGCGTCTTCATTTCTTTCCTCTTTGCTATCTTGTGTGTTTCTTCATACTTTAAAGCTTTTCTAGGGTTCACAATTTCTCTCTTCGTGACGAAGATACAACGATGTGAATTTGAAATGCAATGATGTACTATCCTTGCTATCTACTACTTAGCTATTTTCGCTTCTATTTCTTCCTTTGGCTCTTGTTCACTTTGTTATATCACCAAAAAGTTGTTTCTCCAAGCTCTCAAAATCGACGGCGTGTGGGAGTATGAGGAATGGGCATATTGAAGGAATGAATGTATCAACTAGTAGTAGATTTTAGCAACAGATACTTGTTCATACATAAATTGGCAGACAAATTTTCGGCGATTTAATTTACTTTTCCTTGAGAAAAACGACGAGAAATTACCCTGAATACGTGGTGATCACGATGCTAAGCCCATTTTAATATTGCTAACGCAACCTAGGTAATAGTCTGGTTGGCACAACATAACCAGACTACCTAGGTAACTTTGTGGTTATTTTGTGTGGAAGTAAATTCCATTCCAATTAGGGCTTACCCCGCCGAGCCCTTAGTGCTCGCACACCAAAAAGTATGCAACACCAAGGTAGCCGCCTCATAGTAGTAGCAATTGTCAACGAAAGTGCGACCGACCAACCGACGACGCTTCGACAATCCCCTGAATAGCGACAGAAATGGCCTCCATCAAGATTGTTAAGAAGCGTATGTCCTTGTCTACCACCCGCTTGAGAGAGCAACTACTCAACTTCTTTCCCGGGGAACTCTCGAGGATGTGAAGGAGGATTAGATGGAATCGGTCTAGGATTGGAGGAATAAATATTCGTTTGGGGTTGGAGATGCTGACGGTCTGTCTTGTTGGGTGGAATAGGAACCAAGCCGTTCGCCCGCCACCAGAGCCATGACTACAAGTGTGTCAAGAGCTCGTGGAGGAAGCCAAAGGGTATTGATAACCGTGTGAGGAGGAGGTTCAAAGGTCAACTTGCTATGCCGTCGGTACGCTCTACCATCATCACCATGACTGCCTCGGCCATACTGGAGCACATCTGGAAAACTTGGGGTTGAAGGGAATAGGATCTATGATGAGGTGCTGATTCCGTGGGATTTATAGATAGGGTATGGCTCCAACAAGAAGACCAAGTACAAGATGCCTTCTGGCCACAAGGCTTTCCTCGTCCAGAACACCGCCGATGTCGAGCTACTTTTGATGCACAACAAAACCTTTGCTGCTGAGTACGACCCATCACTTACCCTCAACCACATTTGGTAGAAGGAGTGTTAGCTAATATATCTTCTGGATGTTATAGGATCGGTCACGCCGTCTCATCCCGAAAGCGTGTCGAGATCATCGCAAAAGCCAAGGCATTGGGCGTCAAGGTCACCAACCCCAAGGGACGTGTCACAACTGAGGCTTAAGTAATCAAAAATAAAAAAAATGTTATTGTGCATGCGGCCACAATCTCTCTCTCTCACCATCTTCACATCATCAGACTAGGGCAGATGTTGGGATAGGGTTGTTGAATCGAAATCTGGGAGATGAGGAGTTACTTTGTTCAATCGGTTCTACTACGGGAATTCACTTTTTTTTTTCCATCATGTTTTGATATTCCTGGCTGTGTTGCTATAACTGCGTTGTTCTCATCTTTACTTTACTTATCTTGGTCTTGGGATATGGTACAAAAGTAAAACTTTACTACTAGTATCAACAACATGGATGCTCCTGGGGAACGGTATGAAGAGAGAATGATCATAGAATAGGTGTAATATTGAGATGGCTTGAGGCTGAGATTGGTAATTTGCAACTGTCGCAACTATCTACCAGCCTATAATGAAATGAAATAGGCAGACTACCATATCGAAGGCTGATTGATCCATGATAGAACGATCCATAATAGAACGATCCATAATAGACATTACAATGAAAGCTCCAGAGAACGCCAGATTACTCAGGCTCATCCCCCTCTTCGTTCCCGTTCTCCCAGAATCGCTGCTGCCCTGCCAAACTCGACCCATTCATCTAAGTGTGCGTGTCCCCAATGGTCGCGAAGTATGGAGGGTATCGAGTGTTATATTCCGTTCAGGTAAAGAACTCGTCAAGTCGTGATAATTCAATGTTTTACGCCGGAAGGCCTCTTATGCTTTTCTCAAGGCACTCGAGTATGCCCTCTCCCCCCTCGACTCCCATGGTCATATCTCCGTTTAACTCTAAGCCCCATCCCCCTTTCTCTTCCATTCGAATTTAGCCACTCCCGCCCTGCATGCCCCTCGTCATTCTCCAACACTGACATTCACTCTGTCCCCTGCTTTCGTCTCACCCCTCGTCTCCCCTCGCCTAACCATGACATTAGCCATGATATTACTTCGCCCCTCCATTATTCAGCGCTTGCTCCATCGCATCCAGCCTCTTACTCATAGCATCCATCTTCTCATATATCTCCAAGCTCACAGTTACAAACTTCTTCGACAAGTTATCAAGGAGATCATCAACTACGGCGCTAAGCTCCGCTGGGGCATCCTACGGTTGATATTAGTCCGCTAATATCATGAGAAATTGTGGGAGGGGGTATAGTATATGTCCTACTGTGGCTTTTGTCTTCGTATCACCACCTGAAGCGGGCATGGTGTCGCGACTTGCATCGGCGGTGACCGGGCTCTTGGGTGTGTGCGAGATGGTGGGGGGTGGTTTAAACATCGTGGGTATTGTTTAACTAACTGTCAATAGTTTCTCGGCATCATTATCGTGAAGGAGCTATCCCTAGGAAAGTTACATAGTTACTAAGCGCAGCATTGTAAATCTTGGCGTGCAGCCAAGTCGAAAGAATAGTAGTTGGAAATTTATCCAAGCAATATCTACAATTGAACCCAGCTGACAGCGACAATGGTCACGAAGTCGAAGCTAAAAATCGCCTTGGATGCAGAGCAGGGGAGGGATTATGCAAAGGAGAAACAGGCAAAGTTGAGGAAGAAGGCTGAGAAGGAGAAGAGGCAGAAGGGAATTGTCGATGGGGTGAGGAAGTTGGAGGTTAATGGCAAGAAATTTAAGAAAGGGGAGGAGGAGAAGGAGGAGGAAGATGAGGAGGAGGACATTCCACAGTTGGTGGATGCGGATGCGGCGAGGCAGTATGTCAGCAGTGATGAGTTTGAAAGTGGGCTGGAGGAGACGGAGTCTCAAATCCCGGATGAGAATGAGAATGAGGATGGTGAGAAGGAAGATGATGAGGAGTACAGCGATGTGGACCTCTCCGACATTGAAAACGAGGATGATCTCACTGTCCCGGATGTCATTCCCCACCAACGTCTCACAATCAACAATACCTCCGCCCTCACCGCTGCCTACAACCGGATCTCTCTCCCCCTAAATACTCTCCCTTTCAGCGAGCACCTCTCCCACACCTCAACTACCTCAGCTCCCATCCACGACATCCACAACGACCTCAACCGCGAGCTAGCATTCTACTCACAAGCCCTCACCGCCGTCAAAGAAGCCCGCCTACTCCTACACAAAGAAGGCGTACCATTCTCCCGACCCAATGACTATTTTGCAGAAATGCTCAAGACAGACGACCATATGGGGAAGATCAGGCAGAAGCTTGTTGATGAGGCGGCGGATAAGAAAGCCGTGCAGGACGCGAGAAAGCAAAGGGATTTGAGAAAGTTTGGAAAACAAGTGCAGGTAGCAAAGTTACAGGACAGGGAGAAGCAGAAAAAGGAGACGTTGGAGAAGATTAATGCCTTGAAGAGGAGTTCGTCTTGCCTACCCCCCCCCCCCCCCCAACGGTATATATTTAGTAACGCCTTTTTCCTGTAGAACGAGCCTCAGGAGATACTGCCCTCACCAATGACTCTGAAGACCTTTTCGACATCGCACTTGAACAAGCTTCAAACCCAAACTCCAAAGACCGTCGCAGAAGCAACCCCACTGGTGCCCCCAACGCAAAACGGCAAAAGAAAAACGAGAAATTTGGATTCGGTGGGAAGAAGAGGCATACGAAAAGTAACGATGCACAGAGCTCAGGAGATATTTCGGGATTTAGTAATAGAGCAAATAAAGCGAGGGGATTTGGGGCCGGGGCAAAGAAAGGGATGAAGAAGAGGCCGGGGAAGAGTGTTAGGGCGGGAAGGAGGGTTTAAGTTTCAGTTGAGTGATTTACGCCTTCACTTGTTCTTTCGATCTAATGAGTTATTGTTCGTGTTGCTTTGCGTGTTGTTACTGGGCAAAGAAGGATCATATAAGTAATGTACCATAGCACCCCCCACGATTCACGTCATTTTCCCATGGTGAGTCTTGCACATTTATGTCACGAGCTTACTTTGGGCATGTCATGGGTACCAAAAGCACTATTTTCATTTAGGATCTAAATACCCCTTAAACATTTAGCATAGTCATGCAAGTACAGGGTAACATGCAATATGAGCGACCCAAATCCCGAAAGATGGTACAATATCAAACCGTGGTGATCCTTGCAGGACATACTAGATGGTTATCTCCCTATTGTTTATTCTCCTACAGAGTTCACTATGTCAAGGTGGCCCTTGATGATAAACACACATTACATACATATCATTCACTCTGGATGAATAAAAGTGCTTATCACGCCAATGGCAACATCACCCAATGGTCAGCCCTCTTCAATACGTCCTTGGCCCTCCTAAATCCTCCCTCGGTTCAATGACTTTGGCCGTAAATTTCCAACTACAAACACCAATTTCAAGTGTACCGATATCGAAATACATATAGGCCCCGTGAAGTTAGGCAATATGTGCATCCAATACACCGTTAAACCATTATTTTGCACCCAAAAGATAAATAGCTTACTCACCAATTTCACTCTTCTACCCGTGATAGTCCACAATTCGTGAATCCATCGTGAATTATTCTTGTACCCTTATGGAAGTGCCTCACGGTAAGTACAGTTCCTTGGAGGGCATCAGGTGTAGTTAGAAATAATTGAATGCTAAACCTTCTATGGACAACAGCCCTCTTACTCTGTGTCTGGTGCATAATAAGAATATCCCACAATGTTCCCACAATGCCATTGTGGGAATTTGTGTGCCAGGATAGGTACTATGCGAAGGTTTGAGCATGCACTAGTGATAGGTACCGTGCCCGAGAAAAAAAAGAGAGAGAGAGAGATGCAACCCTAGAGCAGTCTCCAGTGTTTTCTTTTCAAGTCAGTATTACAAGTGCATGATGAGAGGTAATACGAAACCCCTACCATGGCAAAGTGGAAAGCTTGTAATCCTTCTTCTGCTTATCATTAGCCAAATTCTACATTGTTTGATCATTGATCGTTCTCTGCATAATTCATGTGAACTCTCTTGAGTTGTTGTATCAGCTAGCTTATAAATCAATATAACTCTTTGTCGATTTGTCAGGGAGTAACTCCAGACGATCATCGTCCAAAAGCGTTGGCCAAATCCAGATACTTCAATACAAGCAGAGCAGATGACGGTCTCGGAGCCACCTTGAAACCAGACTACTGATTCGTGGGATCGTACTTCTAATTGAGTTTCTTTTCTTGCGATGGTCGATATATCGTAGAAGAGTGGTTTGTAAATAACCTCACTCCCTAAATATCATGAGGATTCTGAGCCATCTTGCGACTCCCATAGCAGTGGACATTGCAGATTTGATATTCATAGGGAACCAACTACAAAAGTTGGAGAGATAACATATGCCGGTTGTAATTATTTAGCGAACTCCCAGTCCAAAAAAAGGTGGCAATTTAGAGTGTGTTGAGATATAACTTTACTCCTTAAATATTCCCGTGGACCCCACCCAGTATGTGGGGGGGGGGAGGCTTACCACATGCATTGCTTTCAGCTGAAAAAAAAAATTCAGAGGGCCGATATATCACTGTTGTGGTTGTTGTGGTGCAGCCTTTTGATGTAGGATCTCAACTTCACCTATTGCTATATGCTCTCTAGCCATATCGATATAGCCAGTGGAACCATACCCATCTAAGGAGTAGCAAACGAAATTAGAAATCTCCTTCTGTTCGCTGTATACTGTCTTATAATTCTCCAGTACCCCCACAAACTCAATAATACAAGATTGTCGCCTTTGCATGAACTTCGGAGGAAACCCCCGGTCTGCATGTTCCTCATGAGACAAGACAGAGCGACCTGCTTTGCTTTTAGCAACTGGCCGATACCCTAAATTACATATGGCAAACTTTCTACTATTATATTTCTCCATATCCTATATGCACCAAAACCACTAAATCCGTTTTCATTCCAACTACCTTTACCAACCATTCTCAATTTGTCTGTTTCCAAACACATTCGCCAACTGAAAATTATTGCTAGGAATACCTTGTTGATTATGCCGGGCATGTCGGAGAACATGCGAACATTCCGCCTCTTTCAAAAAGGCTCATATAGAAATGATTGCCGGGTAAAGGGTGTATTGAGATATAATCGTTCATATGGTGTTTCGGATTTTAGTGACTCTACTTGAAGCACTGGATATGGCTAATCGTGTGACAAATGCAGAAAATAGGCCAACCGGACACAAGAATTCAATGGAATGTGCTTTTAGAAATATGAAAAGTTCATCTTCAGGTCGGTAAGTGTTGACAGCGGAACCCCCCCCCCCCCCGGCTTTCGAATCTGCATAGCTGTTGTCAATGCTCCTGCTCCATTCTGCCATCACACTGGCTCTTAGTCTGGATACTGTAGAATGTGGCGGAACCTGTAATAATATTATGAGGCATAGGTACAGTGCCTTTTGAATGCCTTTGAATAAATGTACCTACCTACCATGGACTATACGTAACCTCGCATGACTCGTGCGGTAGGTAGAACGGGGCATACCATAGCTTCTACATCTCAGCGGGTTTGAAAAGAGTACCAGGATTCAGAACACTTACAGAGCAGCTGGGGTGGTCGAGTGGATGAGAGCGACATGAAATCAATTAGAGCTGGGTCAAATCAAATATAGACCAATCACAAACACGTTACTTGAATACAGTTATAAGATATCACAGTTTCGCCAAGGCTAATGATGTCGTGTGACGTGAACCGATACGAGCTGGGTCTACTGATTCCTGCAAGTAACGTCATATGCTTCTGCTCCCACATTGCGGGAAAGCTCTACATTGCGGGACAGCTCTACATTACTGAAAGCCTTCAAGGCATGGGATGTCAGGATGCCAAAGAAGATACCAAAGAAGACCTATAACTTCCTGTAGCAATTTACAATTGACCTGTGGATAAGTATAAATGTCTATTCTGCTCTTCACATTCTACACACGATACCACAGTCCATATTGCCTATGATCAGCGACGATTTTCTGACAATGCATCTAACTGCCAAATTTTGCCCTCACTGTTATTCCAAAGACTACAGGCAAATCTATTCTTGTATGGATAAATTCCTTGGGGGAAAGATTGACAAAGGAGTTGCTACTATTTTCGGCTGTTGGGCCACAGCTACAGTTGAGGGTAACCGCTGTGAGCTGTGCGAGAAGCCACTATGCTGCAAACGCGTCTGGGGCGCTTATATACCAGTTGAGGTTGGTTAGGTGTCTAGCCCTAATAATAAATTGTTCATTCCCCTTGCCTCGCGATCGACAGAGCCACAGCTGTTCCAGAAAGCCGACGATCTCAAACCTGCTGCCAAAAAAAAAAAAAAAAAAAAAAAAGAGAGAGTTCCTATGGTCTTGAATCTGCACACTATGTGGTGGTCCAGCCCATTATAATATATAGGACCACTCGGGATTATTTACGGCCTGCTGTCCACGTTTTCTGTACAGCTTCTACTTTCCACCAAGCTGACTTTCCGTTCAAAAAGAATTAGCTTTTGTACAGGGTTACGATCCCTTGCTAGCTAAATACATCCTCAGGGCGCGTCTAATTTTACCCTAGGCCTAGCTCATACGGTTGGTCAATACCTAGGCTTTGTTTCAGTGTATGCAGTCCTGGTAATGGACCAGGTAGATTTGTGCACACAGATGTCACGGTCGTCGTCTGCAATCTTATGGATGCACGAGGCACTCGTATCTCCGCAGGAAGCTGTATCTCCTAAATTGTTGCTGCGTAGTTAAAGTGACCTTGAGACCAGGGTTGCCCCAGCAACAGCTGGCTGCTCTGCACCTTTTCCAAACATTTGTTTATCCCCATAAGGCTACGGGCGGCCGCGAGTATGGCGTACTTAATGCGGCCAGAGTACCAATTGCAGTTGCAATTCCCTTTCGCTAACTAACTTGTTTCTGCCTCCATGAGCAGCAAGCCCCCTTCGAAATTCCCCATATCCCTCCCTCAGCTTGGCTTGGTTCAGTCTCCTCCTCCTCCCACTCTTCTCCCATCAAAGGTTCCAGATTATCAAGATCCCCAGGGTTCTTGTCGTGTTTGATTTTTCTTCGCTTCTTCCATTCAACTGCAGTCGCTCTTTTCACAGTTGATCCACCCGCTTGCCGTACCGGCAAGCTACCACACACGCGCTCTTTTCTCGGCAGCCCGACGAAGGGTGCGGAAACGGGGTTTTGTTTCTGCCGCCGACTTGTTGCGACGACCGGACTACTTAAAACACGGAGATAGATAAGCACCGGAACGTACCACAATTGTTGCGGCGAAGGCGGCGGCGCGCGACCTATCGTGATCGGCCCGTACGTAGTAGAGTGCCTGCAAACGCACAATTCAAAACTCCAGCCCGCGCTAGTGCAACTGCAGTGTTCCAGCCGAAGCTTAACCCAGCTGCAGAAAAAGAGAGCTGAGGGCGGGTTAGACCAGGACGACCTCGAATTGCGTGCAATTGGGTCTTTTCTTTTCGTGAGAAGAGGTACTTCAGTTGCGAGTCAAGAGGTTCTACATAGCTGGGATCAGGCTCCCCTTGCAGCTGTAAAGTGACAACAACAACCACACCCCACCAATTAATTGTACCCCAACGTCACAACGCTCGAAACCTCCACTATTACAATCATCCTCAACCTCCGTTTCGAAACAGGTAAGACATAGCCGACTGGACGCAGTTCACATTTCATCATGAACACGGGTGGCCCGGCAGACCTGGTGCAGCAGATCGAGAAGACACTCAGAGACCTCAAACAGACATATGAAGATATCGGAATCTCAGGCCATGAGAAAGAGCAGCGAACTCAAAATGTTTACAAGGCACTGCAAGATTGTTTGAGGGACCAAGTAAACAGCACAAATAGGTACGGGCAATTTATATACCACATGCCTGCCAGCATTACAGTAATCTCTGTTAGATGTGGAACCGGATCTCTAATTGTGAGGACAGAGAAAAGGAAAAGCTACTGGAAGAATGCACGACTCTCATCCAGTCCATCCGACAGATGCAAAAGTCCATCGATTATGATGCAGACGACCAGACTCTACGCATCACACTGCCCTTGGTACAATGTCGGCAGGCGTTGGAAGAGAAAATGAAGCACACAACCAGCCTTCACGCAGCAAGATTTGAACAGGTCATAGGTACTTATACACTTAAAAGGCTGGAATTTCTAGATGTAGAGCTGTTTATTGATGTAAACCTTCTGTATAGATCTGTCCCGTGAATTACGAAAATATGCCGATTTTCTTGAGCCATCGTTTCTCAAAATCGAGCTACCCCCAGATGACCATTCTATGGCCCTCAACTTCAACCTATCGAACTCGTACAGGAAATCCCTGGACCAGGAATTCAACCGAGTGTACATGGAATTTCAACGCAGATCAAGGAGGATGCAGGAAGTTTCTACGGAAATTGTTCAAATGTGGGCAGAGCTGGGTACACATCAAGCACAGATGGATCGCAAGATATTAGCAGTCTACAGCACTCAACCTGAACAGCTTGGATTGAAGGGGGAGGATATTCGAAATTTGCAGTTGAGGCTCCGTAGCCTTCGGGAGGAGAAGCAAGCTAGGGAACAGAGGATCGCTGAACTGTCGGATCATATCATGCCTCTCTGGGAGAAGCTTAATGTTGAGGAGGAATTCCGGGAACGCTTTCTGTCCACGCATCGAGGCGTGTCTCTCAAGGTTATCTCTGAAGTGAGTTATTACTCCGTTCAGGTCCGAGAGAAATAAATTAACGACTCGCAGATCGAGAGCGAATACGAGCGCCTGTCTCAACTGAAGAAAGACAATCTGCACATTTTTGTTGAAGAAGCAAGAACGACAATACAGACATTGTGGGACCAGCTTTATTATTCTGAAGATGAGATGCTTGAGTTTGAAGCTGCCTTTGTTGGTAAGTGGGCTAATCCTTCGTTGTCACGAGAATGTGTGGCTCATACTATGTCTAGATGAATATACAGAAGCCCTTCTCTCGGTTCATGAAGCCGAGATTGCTCACCTTGAACAGCTGCTTGAAGACAGGGGACCAATCCTCTCTCTTATCGACAAGCACAGGAGCCTATTAGAGGATCGCGAGCAGCTTGCTATCAGCAGCACTGATGCCTCCAGATTGACGCAACGCGGAGGCCAGCGTGACCCAACCCGTCTACTTCGTGAGGAGAAGATGCGCAAGCGAATCGCAAAAGATCTACCCAAGATAGAAGTCGAACTAAGAGCTGCCCTAGAGCAATGGGAGGAGGAAACCGGAACTGCATTCACTGTTAGGGGGAAAGATTATCTACAATCTCTGCCACCTGTGTCCAAACCGCTCGTTCGCTCATCTTCTCGAGGGCCAGCCTCAGCTTCAGGTGGGGCCAGCTTGAAGTGCCCGCCCACGCCTGGGCCTCAAACCCGTGGCTCTCGTTCACAGTCTGTTAAGGAGATTAGACCAGCTCTCCAGCCAGTTCTGAAGCATTCCGTCTCTTCGGCGTCCACGGCTACAAATACCACCAGCATATCGAGGTCAAATGCTATCTCTAGGCCCAAGACCCCCGGAGCTTCGAGAGATGAGGGTCGCCCAAAGACTAGTCTTGCAAATCGACCAAAGACTCCAACTACTAGTACTGTGAGAGGTACTCCAGGCTATGCATTGTTGTCCAAGACGCCCAGTCGAAACGCAAGGCCCGCATTGACAAACATGACTCATGAACCCACAGCAACCGAGAGGGCAGACAGGACCAGTACCAATTCTGATACTCGATCAATGGCGTCATACAAGAGCTCAGGGTCTATCCGCAGGAAAATGCCACCTCCACCTACTCCGTCAGGGGCGCCGAGATTGGGTAAGAATGTTAGCACCTCGCCGTCACAGCAAACTCTCCGCCGTGGTGACTCTATGCACAGCCGTAGTTCTCGGGAGGGTTCTGTCGACCAGTCAATTCGATGCATTACTCCACCCGAACCTAGCACCCCAGGTAGTGTTTACCACAATAGAGCCTATCTTCGCAATGGTGCATCTTCTTACAAGGATTCGAGCGCTGAAGGTATGTCACCAAAGCAGTTGCAACAACTGCATCCACGCGCTTTTTCGGGGACGTCTAGTGAATCCTCATCAACCGTAGTATCGAGCGAGAATTGGGAAACCTTCGAGGACTCCGACGACGACGAGGATTTGAGAACTATGTATCTCCAGAAGTTGAGAATGAATAGTGGGCCAAAGAGTCCTGTTGAGTATGGATACCGCAACTTTGGTGGAGCCCTCCCAAACTCTTCCATTGCTATTGTGGGGGACGACGAGTGGGATGATCACGAGAGGAGTTGATTCGCTCATACCCGTAACGACACATGATTTCCAAAGCACTGTCATGTGAGAGTGAGGCCTGTGGCGTGTAACATTCTAACGACCAAATACCTACCCGTTTCTACTCACGGGATTGGGGAGCCTGGCATGACCAGCGATGATTACGAACGATCAACGACTGTCTATATTTGCTTTTTGGGGTGTCCCGTTGGCTCCTCGCTCGCACCATCACGTCATATTTACACACGGTACATGAAAGGGATCGCATACTTACCCCGCAACGTTTTTTAGCTCTGGTACCATATCCTGGTTTCATATATTTTGCTTTTTCCTGTAAGTAACTCGAGGCCTTCTGGTTACCGAGTACCTATTTCTTTATATTTCCCATTACCGCTGATCTCTGTCATTTTGCACTAGGTTTATTTCGTCTTCTACCCACCTGAGCTGTCTTTTTCGACGTTTCACTTTTCCGCCCTTCGGGTTTCTGGAGCTGGAGTAATATTGTGTTGTTAAACCCTTTTTATTCCTTTTCTCCGTGCCGAGCGCAGGTCACTGATGCTTTTTTGCTTTTTCTCGTCAGACTTTCTACAACCTACTCCTCTTTTAGTATTTTTCTACGAGCTAACCACTCTTACACTCACTTGGCCATAGGCAAATCTCTATTTACCACTCTCTTGGGCTTCAATTCTAAAATCCGTTTTGTTTACCACTCCGTCATTTTCTCTACTAGCTCTAACTCTACGTTACCATTTCGTCTTGTCCTTTGCTGATTCATCCCTTTTTTCTCAAGCTTATGTGTGGACTGTTCAAAATGTGTCATGCTATCCTAACAGCTGTTTACGGATCTATTGATATACCAATCTCAACTGACTACCTAATTTAGGGTACTTGGTAGCTGTGCTTGTCGTTTGATTGGCGAAGATTTGGAGTATTCGTCCCGTTTTTTGATTGGGGCTTGGGTTCCTTGGTTAACGTTTGTTTTTCTGCTCATTCATGCGTCTGTGTCTGTCTGCGTCTGCGTCTGCTTCTGCGTCTGCGTCTGCATCTGTTTGTTTGTTGCTTTTTCTTCGTTGGAATTGGAACTTTAGGGCCATGAGGGAAGGGCTTAAGGTGTAAGGGCTTAGGGTGTGAATCGGGAGAAGCCGGAGATGGCCGGGTGGGGCTGAGGCTAAGCGAGAGGAAATTGAGGCGAGACCCGATCAATGATAGACGGTCCTCACCTCGGCTTCACACCACCTGCGCACCGTCAGACCACTCCGCTATGCAATGTTTAGCCTGCAGATACACACCATATACAAGTACATACACGAATTGTTTGCGAATGGAAAACGAAATTTGATTGGTTCGAGCAAATGGCATGGTGGAATAGTATGGGAATTGGTATTGGATATGGGAAAATGGGGAAATGGGGAATGTAGGGGTGGAATGGAACCCATAGTTGTTATACATGTGATAGCCATGATGGTAATTGAACGGGACTAGACTTTGTTGGGGTTTCGTTTCATATTCAGATGTTTCTGTTTTTCCTGCGGGATTTGGATCTATTTGCAACTTGGCTGTTTACCTCTATCTATATCACTTGTTGAATTCACAAAAGTTCTGTTTGCTAATCTTTAGTGACACGTACGCCGGCTGCGGCTAGCCCCGTGAGTTTTTCTTTACGTAGGAATGCCTCTATTATTGTAGAACCCATGAGTCTCACTGTATTTTCTAAGACGCGCACTCTTCTCTCCCCTTGTCATGGCAGCACGTGAATTGAAAAGTTCTTGAAGATCTATACCCGTTTTCGTTAGATTCTGAATAGCGTCCCATGTTTCTGATATGTCAAACCAACTGCTAACCACTTCACATATTATGTGCAAAAATGATTATGAAGTTGCCTGATCTGGTGGCCCCGTTTCCTCCCCCCCCTCAAAAAAAAAAAAAAAAAAAATTACCCACCTAAAAGAACTATGTAAAGGACAAAAGATCTAGCTAAGGTAGGTTACTTAAACAAACACCCTCGCCCAACCAGTCCCCACCGTTTCCGTTATTATAAGCTACCCTGAAATGAATGCAAACGACTGACATCTAAGATGTTTTCATACGGTACATACCAAAGGGTGAACAGGGGGGGGAGGAGGAGGAGGGGGGCGCATGACAACCAACCCACCTATCCAAGTACTTGTACAGTTATCCTTCCTTATAGGTACATACCGGGTTCGCCAACGTTGACTTGCTGGCGCAGGCTTTGCCGAAGTACCGGTACCTATGTATGTAAGTAAACCGTCAGTGCTCAGAAACTGCACGCACATGACAAATTATGCCCTGTGACAGTGCTGCACTTCGTAGGACGAATTAACGTGCATATCGAAGAGAGAGGGTCACGAGGCCAATGAGGCTCTCGAAAGTAGTGATCATGAATCAGATGAATCATATTAGACAGCACACTGGCATGGATCATGATATGATCATGCGTGGTGTAGGGTAGATTACCGAGTATGTATGTATAGTTTATCTTAATTCGACAGCTGAGTGTTATATACAACATGTAGGGTTCCAGTACACCCTCAATGAACGTATGAGTGCTGGTTATATTTTGCACGCTGCTCTCTGTTCTCCATCTAGTGTGCATATCCGGCTCTCGCGAGCCCTCTCTGCATATGCAAGATGTAAGGTACTCGCACCATATGCCACCCATCCAGCTTGGTAAGATATTGCCCCCAAGTCCAAACCCCTGCCTGATACTCTCCCGTGCCGGATTTCCCCACTTCCCAGCCTATTCCACATTTGGGGATTCATGCATCTCACGGAACGGCCCAGTCCTTCCCAGTAGACTGGTTGGAAATATTCAGAATTTCCCGAAAGCAGTGTTCACCTCGTTTCTCTCCACCCACCCTCACGATACCAGCTCGTCTTATTTAGGCAATCATCTCAGGGGAGTCAAACATTGGGCAGTACATCCTCTACAAATTGAGTACCCTCGGCCCCTTAGATTAAACTGTTACCGGAATGTGGTCCTGTGCTACCCTGACATCAATTGCAAGGGGATATTGATCCTCATGGGTCATCCGGAACAGCCTGCGGCTTCTCTTATTGTGGAGTATCTGTATTGGGTAACATGTTTCAGTCTGGCTGTTGTGTTCCCCACAATCAGCGTTAAGGATGAGACTGAAGGAAGGTTAGACTCAAGCTCGAGATATCAACCCACGGCCTCGGAAAGAGCCAGGGGGACAAGAATGTTCTCTCTTAACTGGTCGATACTGCTCTAGATTCCTAGCACAGGTCTCAAATGACGGCTCATTCGGTACTCGAGCTAAACATAGATTCTCGTAAACGGATAAAAGATCCACATAAACACGGCAAAAGTCGATCCCCTACCTTGTGGTTGGTACTGCCGGTCTTCGGCCGTCTCGATTGCTGGTCGTAGCTTCAATACATCCGTCTTACCATCCGGAAATTGGATTCCCTAGTCTACCATATTTAGACCAACTCATGCCCGAGTCATATTCCCTTGCGCGCCGACATCGAGGTGCCAGTGATCGTTAACGTTCCATTAAGTCGCAGATCCAATTCTTTTTTCAAGTTATTTAAAGACAATCGAAGTGCCATCGCAAAGGGAAGAAAAATCTTACCAGACAAAGCCTGGAATGGCAATCGCAAAAACGCTGATTTCAGCTAGCCTTATGTATGTATATCAGACACCCTCACCACTCATGTACAGTAGCTGCATATGTAATATCAACGTCCAATTGTCTTACACATATGTATGCAAGTCGGTTTATATACTTATGTATCCTTTTCTCGGTCTCGCTTATGCTAAACCTACCTAATCGTGTTCATGACGACCTCCTTCCGTAGTTCCCCACAGTAGAGAGCACTGGGTTTGGAGACAACCACGTCCCAAAATCGTCAGACGTCTTCTCATACTGAGCTCCTCTCATTAGACCTAGTGTGCTTTCAACCACTAAATATACGAATACGTAATAATATTCCATTTAGTCGAGGAGCCGCATTTGTATCGCAGCTATTTGTCCCACGTCTGTTGATCGCTGCCAGCCCGAATCGAGATGTATGGCCACGCCAGGCCAGGTCATGCTTTAGTCTCGTGCCTGCCTCTATGGCGTACCGGTACCCACAGAATATTGCGTTCATCCAGAACTTCCATGGGCTAAAGTAGTCTGGTTGCACAACCCCTCGAAGGAGCTGAAGCAACGTTCCCGTGACGCGAACAATGCTATAAAGGAAAATTCTTCTGAGTTAGCTAGGGAGACTGAGGGAGTGAAATGGCAAAGAAGAGCGGGCCGATTCATTGCCCCCCGCGTACCCGATCTGTGGAAGAAAAAAAACACAGCTGGTGAATTTGGTGAGTTTGGGGGTGAAGCCGATGGTCCTTTTAACTTGGTTGCAAGTTCATAAGGAAAAGTTTCTCCGCGGAGAAGAGTGAACTAAAGTGAGACCTCACGTGAGGTCCCAAGACCCTAGTCTGGTTGGCACAAGCCTCTCGTACCAGACTACCAAGACCCAGGGTCCTGGCCAAAAATAGCTACTTGTGGGTGATATTGGCATCCCCTAAACACTGTGATGTGAGGCTGGGAGATAAGCGTGTGGCACAGGATGTCTCGGAAGTCCTGCTGGTATTTCCATTGGAATTCCGATGCTGCAGCTCAAAATGCTCAATCCATCCGGGAGGTGGTGTCTCTAGCCGACTCGATCCCGATTGTGTGTACAGTACAGTTCCGAGTCTGAACTTCGATGTGGGCAACTCTCCAGCGTAACGATTTCGAAATTAGAATCTACAAGGAGAGCAACGTAACATACTCAAATATATTCCATACTTCAAAGGGGCCTCGTGATATATTGAAATTGTAGCCACCTTGCTTCTCGATATATCATAGGAATTTAGGGTTATTCCTCTCGTCACCCTGCACCTCCCATCACACAGTAGCGTCACTGCAAACCCATGTTGTAACGTCAGAGAGATCATGGTGGCCTTCTATGGCTCGCCGCTTTTTTTTGTGTATTTGTGAGTGTCGGCTCGGTAAGGGAGAAAAATCTCATCATGCTTGATCGGACCTAGGTATGGAAGTTGGGGTGCCAGTCTTTGATATCCGACAAGCCATCCCGCCTCATTGTTCCAGGCGGCAGATGAAGCACGAAAACCGAACAGTGTCACCTACCAATATATACAACTATCGTACTCAGTGCTCAGTTCATGCACATGTATTAAATCCGCAGTATTAGGTGCCATGGCTGTCGTGATCGGAAAGTAGTGCCTGCATCGCGAGAATGTGAGAAGCTCCCAAAAACCGTATATCTTTTTTCGATAACACCCCAGAGCTGTACTTTATAATATCATTTGCGTGAACTTACTGTGCGGGAAGTGGGGAAATCACAGAGGTTGAATGAAATGTACCGTATTTTCATGCCCCTCATTTGCAAGACGCGAGTGATGTATTGCAGCCGACTAACGATAAGAGCCGAAGTACCCAATGCCCATGTTGGTTAGTATTCACCAATAATACGTACAGGAGCAAAGTAAGAGACGTGGCTTTCTTCTTTGTATCTTCAGCTCAGGGTCCTGATGGCCTGAAGTACAGTATTTCCTTTTTACGGACGCAAAAAATCGCTTGCCACTGCTACCGTTAAGATACGCGGGTCCGTCATCACTTTTGAAAATCCAACCATGCGTAATAATAGGGTACGAATCTTTTTTCCTTATGGTCGAAGGCGTGGCGATATTCCGACAAATGCATTGTGATTCAAACAAAGTCTTGGGCAGGCCTTCGCCGACCAAATCGAACCCCACGAAAGCCGTGACATCACCCTGTTCCTTGCTGACTGGGACAAGCACTAAAATGGTTTTCAAACAAGGCTAGGACTGAATGACCTTGCACAAGATTGGAAATGGGCCGAGATCGCACGCTATAGGCTGCTGATAAGCCTTTCTCATCCAAAAGAAGTGCAAGTGTGATGAGGCCGTCGAACTTGCAGTTGGGATGCCTGGCCCGTATAATTGTGAGTTGCAGGGCTCTTGGTTGGTCCACCAGAGAGTTCAAAATTTCAACACCCACGGGATGTGCCTAAGGGTGAAAGGCATCACTCTTGAGATTCAACCATAGGTTCAAAATAACTTTCTCGAATTTCCTTACACCTGCATATTCTCATGCTACATCTGCCTACAGTACACATTGCTGTTATGTAGATTTGGAAGGCTGTGAATGAATTTCTGTGCAGGCCAGCCGCGGGCGAACTCTGGATGAAAAGCCGGAGAGCATAAGGTCATCAGCATTTCATATGGCATTGTGTTTGGAAGGGGACTTTGGTTAGAGGGCTGCATGCCTACCATTGTTGGTCTGTTTGTTGTATTGTTCTGCGCACTATAAGATTTAACCACTTTTTTTTGAATTGACGGGAGGTATAGTATAATATTGGTGAACCAGACTATGAGAAATCCCGTGTCAGAGGCCAAGGGAGAGAATAAGAGCGATGAGAGAGAAAGGTAGCTATGCAGCCGGTATCCGAGTCTTGAAAGTTAAAAGAGCACTGAATACCCGAAGCATGAGCTGGGAATCAGTAACACCAGTAAGACACGGACGACACGGCCACGCCACCTGCGAACCAACTCTGACTCGGATGATGAGGAACGAGAGCAGGTTTGGGACGCTGCTTATAAGTAAGATATACGACATATACGAGGTTAATTAAATAGAAGCTCCGGAGCTTACATGAGGCAATATCGACGAAGATGCATAGAGAGTTTGCCAAGAAATACCGAAACGGTGTGCATTTATTCCACTGGTTTTGCTCTATGAAGCTTGGATGCATGTGTCTCAGGCAGATCTTATCTCTATGATACCTATGCTATCTATGGCTGAACGTAGGGGGGTGTAGGGGGGTGTACGTTTGATTACGGGTGTACGAGCCTTCGAACTCCCTAAAAATCCCCTATCATTTCCACGGGGCGTAGGTATTATTCCCGGGTGTGCTGCCAACACCAGCCTAAACCAACCAGAACCAGACTACCAGACCTCCCCAGAAGCGGCAGTAGCAGACAAAGTAGGGGCACAATTGTAGAGTCGCCCCTAGAGTCGCCGTCACCTGCTGTGGCCTTTTACCGGTCCTTATGCCCAGTTGCAGATCCATCGATAAGGTTGTACCTCAATTAACCAGTTTGGTTGTGAACGTTCTAATTCCCATGCCCACAGTTTTATATACCAGTAACGTAAATTGGGAGATCGTAGTCTGGTTGCCGTACGTCCCTATGGAAGAATGACTTCACGAGAAGCTGCGAAGCCAGAGTCATACTTAATATCAATTAGAATCCGGCTGTATACATACATTCTACTGTATTCTACTTCTCTTGTAGGCCTGTCTGTATTCATGGCCTCATCGAGTAGTCTGGATATAAGCTTGATGGCCATGTCATCGAGCCAAGGCCAGCTCTCACAGAGCCTCGACATATGTAACTTCATCGCAATCCTGCCTCGCCATCACTGACCTAAAAGAAAAAAAAAAATTCGCTCGTAATCCTGCTTAAACCTCAGCGAAGAGGAAATGCCCGCTACCTATCTTCCTTATTCTCATTTCCGGATCCCTACTTACTTGCAGCTCTGTTCCTTCCCTGCACTGCCGCTGCTGCTGCTACGCCCCTGCGAAAATATTCTGGTGCATTGCTGCTCCGTGTGGGTTTGTAGCCAACCACTGCCAGCTGTCAGTCAATCAGTTACGTCGCTGCTCGCTCTCTCGCTGCCTTAACGCGGCCTAGCAAAACGAAACGGACTCACCCCCATATACCCCCGGCACACCGGCTAAGGCCGACAGAACATTGCTTATTCCCCTGTTGTTGTTTCATTGGTTGGCCCACAGTGTGGCCCTTGCAAAAGCTGTCTGCCCACACACCGAACGTTACCCATACTTCGAGCCCTTACATTGCAGCTTGGCTAATCCGTACTTAGCTCGCCCCCGTTTCCCTACTTAGGGAAGCTAATCCCCCCCAGCTCCGGATTTCCTTCCTGTCGTAAGTATCGCCAGACAGAAACCACATACACTCCGCTCGGCTTTACCAATCTTCCACCTCGAGCTTCATTACGTCTCTCATGCTCAGAGCATTGGAACGAACACTC
The DNA here is from genome assembly GCA_003788615.2 of Terfezia boudieri ATCC MYA-4762. Lineage (NCBI taxonomy): Eukaryota > Fungi > Ascomycota > Pezizomycetes > Pezizales > Pezizaceae > Terfezia > Terfezia boudieri. The sequence continues at coordinate 2,239,628 of ML121527.1, read as the reverse complement.
CACACAGCCAAAGCCTATACAAAATGTTTATGCCAGTAAGGACTACCGACCGGGCCTCTGCCCAAGAGCATGTCCTTAGTACTCATCATGTTGAGTACTTGCCCTTTGAGAAGCGGGAGAGCAACAAACGAAGGTCACGTGAACAACATAAAGGGATTCCTCCTGCAGTTGCCGCTTTACTGGCTGTTACAGCTATCCCAGTTACGGCGAAGAAGCCTCAGCGTGGTGGGAGGACAAGAAAGGCCTCTTTGGATATTTATGTGGAACAAACACCTCCAGATTCCAGCCCTTCAGTCTCCGATAACCTGTTCATTGTGGACGAGAGTGTGGATGATTCTGCTTTGATTTTTGGCTCGTTGATCGACAATGAGCCGGTTTCTTTCTCCAGATGCTCATCCAGCGCAGCTTTATCAATACTACTCAGTCCACCCGATGATTTTGATGATAAAGACTCCTGTTCTCTTTCAGTGAATTCCTCTTCTTCAGAGTCAGTCCCTTCTTTGGAAGACGATACGGCTTCTATATTTTCATGGACTGGACCAAGCACCCCAACTATACGAGACAGGAGATTGCGTGTAGTCTCTCCTCCCCCAGAAGATTGTGCACTGGATCATCCACTACTATTTGCTAAGGAAAAGGTAGCGGAATTGCCATTACTTCAATCAGAAATCCCCAGAGAACCAACATCACAAGGGTTTCGCCATCTTTTCTCATTCAAGTCAAATCTCACAGCGTCTATTCGAGTATTGAAGAGTGCGGCAAAGAGCTTCTCGTCATTTTCCGCACCTCTCACACAGCCCGACGATTTGCTCACTAGGAGTATCTTCTCAAACACACCCCGCTACGCGGACGAGAAACGGCCTCGACCAAGTAAGGAAGTTCCAACTCCTGCGATGAGGAGGTACCTCAACCCGAATACATCTTTTGGTCAAGAAAATCATTGTACTGGTGCTATTCAAATGCAAACCTACAATCGAGTTCGACGGATACCGCGGCAAAGAACCAAACCTGTGCCAATTCCCCGGACAGATGAGGGTGATACGCCACGGCCGAGAGAGCCTAGAGAGAACAGCGATTTCTTACGGGTTATCGTTTTAGAAATGAATATGCGTAGGGGAGGAAAATTGAGTGATTCTGCTCAAGGAAAGGCGCGCTTAGTGCTTCCTCCTAGGCAAGTTCCCAAGAATACAAGGGCCGTTGGAGACCTTTCCAGACGATGGGAGGTGTTGGCCGCTCAGTGACTTTGACCATTATTGTTTCATCAATTACAGGGTACATTCATGTCTCGGTGGGTGTTCGGGTTTTTCGTTCCCTACGATTTGTTTCTTTTGTTTCACTATTCTTTGTTCTGTTTGTGAAAAAAAAACGCAATTCAGTCTTGCGTTTAGAGCCCTATTGCGCTAGAGGAGGTCTGGTGTTTTTTTTGCGAGGGCCTGCATTTCTAGTATTTTCTGCTCAAACGCCCTTTTGGTTTACCTCTTTCCTACGGGACAGTGTCGGCGTCTATTACTTACACTTGCTTTTCTACAACTATACTCCATTTGATGCTTCCTGCGTGTTTTCATCTTTTTTTTTGGTTCAACTCCAGGTGGATCTGACGTCATCAGCCGTTTTCATTTGTTTTGGGTATTTTCTTCTGGGCTATGGGAACTTGGACCCTGAATTTGGCGGGGCGCATAAGGGACGCATTGGCATAAAGGCAGGTTTGAAAGACGGGGCATTTTTTGATTGCTTCTTTGTTATTCCTCCTTATTTTTCTCAGCGGATAGGTCTTCATTAGGCTTTGGTCTCGCCGAACTGTCCGATGGTAACACTGCATTACGCAGGGCAGCTTTGGACCTGGTCAGGGCCTTAGAAGAGTGACACATGGGGCTAGAGGAGCAGGGGGAGCTTTCACTGGGCGAGGCCGGCGGGAAATAACGTTATATTTATGCTAGTCATATAATATCTATATATGATACTGCTACTATATGGGGATTTGTTTCTGATATTCATTGGTTTGATTGGTCCTTTTGGCCTTTGTTTGATGCTCATTGCCAGGGGTCCAGGAAGGTTTTTTGGCTGTTATATTAAGTACGAATTGTAATTTATGAGATATGAAGGATGGTTCGCATCCCATCACCTTTAAATGACTAGTTCTTTGTCTTGAAGCAATCTATGGAATATGCAGAATATATATTGACTGTCACGACATTGGCGCTCACTCAGCCCCCCATGGGTTTGGTTCCGAGATTGCCAAGGGGTGATGTTTCCGTAGGATAGGGTCCCACTGAGACCGGGGGAAGAGGTAATTGTGTCCCTACCTCAGGACACGACAGTACTACGAGACCCTCGACCTCACAAGGCTGGTAGCCTAGACCCGAGCTAAGGCTTGCAGACGCCCTGCCACCTTACCTTTCCTCCTTCACTTCCTCATGCACTCCAGGATCCTGAATTTGATTCACCTACATCTGCCCCACCAACCCAGACCATCAAACGCTGCCTGAGGGCATGCAGATCCTATCCGTGAAAGCTCTCTCGTACTTCACAAAATCTTCAATACGACGGGGGTGTGCGGGCCGGTTTCCAATCTGGCGGGACTGCGCAGGTCTGCCCAATTTTGAGGCGAATGACCGGCATGGCCTCTACTTACTCGGTGCTATTACTAACATGACCCACAAGCCATGACCATGACCATGATGTGAGTATGAGGTAAGGTTGTAGGGGTGGGGTGGAGTTTGTTTTACCAAGAACTATATATATAGGCTGGTAGATTGATTCCGCGTGTGAAAATTTCTTTTTGTCTCTCTTTCGTTTCTTCTTTCTCTTCCTTGAACTTTGCTGTTGCCTGCCATGGATAGTTTGTACACAAAGTGCTGGGGCTGGATTGGGCACACGCGAGCATCCGGAGAGCCATGTTTATGCATCTGGGTATTTGGAGAAGTTTGATGAGGATGGGATGGGGCAGCTGGAAAAAGGGGCAACGTTGATGATTGGCACCAGGTATGTCACTTGTATGATGAAATTATATGCATCATCTTGGAGTATATCTCCGGCGCATCACCATAAACACCATGAGCCATACACCAATACGCCCTCCTCCTGATGGTGCCTTACTGTGTACATATGTATACATGCTGCTGATGCCTCGTGGCGCTGGAACCTCGTTTGCACCCCACATCTTTCCTCATCGATATCCTGCTTGGTACATACATGCATCAAGCTGACGGCAAATGTATGGAAGAGTCTAGTCCTCAATGACGCCAATAGACATGTCGAGTTCGTGGTGCCAGTATACATTCATCCAAATGTACATATTTCAAAGTACCCCGGAAAATTGCGGGGTACAGCTTCATACCCTGCACACCCTTGCAGGCATCTTGTGCCCTGCATGACCCCACTTGCATGAGCCTCTCATGTAGGCCACTCCTACAAAGGTTTGGTTCTCTATCGCGCCCACGTATTCAGGTTCTTCCATTTAATTTTCTTTTGGGAGGTGGGGTGGGGAAAAGAAATGCCATGCTGTTGCTCAAGTGATCAGCGTAAGGCGTGGCATGAATTATGGGTGGGTATCAGATTGCGTGTTTACACCTCCCCCCAAAGGCTGACGTCTGGAACATTGTCAGCCATGCATAGCCGTGCAATGGGGTACGAAAACGGGGATGTTTATGCGTTTCTGTTGAGAGAGATAACATATATGAAAAACAGTTCATATTCGGATTCAACTCAACCTCAACCCATATCTAGACGATAAGAAAAGAAATTATGCAACCCTGTTGGGGAAAGACAAGGTTGCAAATACTAAAACGAAACAAATACGGATGACTCAGGCGGGGAGGTGTGAGTAATTTGCATGAATTATCAGCTCAGGGGGATTTCCAATGAAGCTGCATATATTACTATTGAGACCGCCCGTAATATAAAACTTGGTATGACTGCCAGGGAAGCGGTATATTGCGACGCAGCAAAAGTAGAAGTGACCTTGAGCCGGCCTTACATTGCGAGGATTTTCATAGGACCGGAGGTATTTTCTTATTGTGAGGGAATACTCTGGATATCTAGGATGTTTGAGCCCGTTACATGGGGTTTTGCGTGGAAAAGTTTTTGATAGGGGGGTTCACTTTAGCGGAACTATTGTGCCACATTAATATGCTGATATCACTTGTGGCCGTCGTCGTAGTTCGTAATGAGGTGAGCAAAAAATGTAGTTATCTCGAAGCCGTCGGCGATACGGTAATATGGAGAAGATAGAGTAGAAGGGGGGAAAGGAAGGGAGAGGAGGAGGATTTACGTTAAGGACTTCGTGACGCAGGCAACTAGCGGTTATTGTTGGGTTTTCTGCACCTCATACTTCTGCATGCTTGTGGGAATCACGCAAGCCTGCTCCTGTACCTATGCATGTGGTATTTCGTGCTCATAATAACGCTCTACTTTACTTTTCTGCCCCGGGAGATGTCCCTGAATTCTTTTGGCATTGAGGGCTTTGGCTGTGCTGATGGTGGCAACCAGGCAGTCAAGGCTCCAGACCTGTCTGCACACTGGAGGAGTTTCGGATTCGGTGTCATGGTCATGGCCACATGTAACATGTACACTGGCAAACTTAACAAGCAGAGTCGACCAAGTGTACTTGCGATAGTGGCGCGCATTTGTTGGTTGATTGAGTTCCTGGTGATTTCCTGAAACGGCGGTGCTAGGGTCTTCGGCTACCTCATTAGGTAATCTCACAAAAAGCCAGCGGAGCACAAAATTTCCAGAACATTCAGCATTACGAAACATACTCAGAAACTTATGCACATTAAGAGTCATATGCATAATTATACACATATGACCCGCATTTCAAGGCACAGTCTTGGACATAGCCAATGCCTGTTGAACATCAGTTGGGAGGAGCATGACATGCAACAGGCGGGAGACCGCTCCCGGACTACAGAACCCCGAAACTTGTCCCGATCTCACAGATACGTCGGTTCGGCGCCTACCAGCTATACATCTCTTGTATGTGTGTCCCGTCTTAATATAAATGGACAGGCTGACCTATGCTCCTCTGCACTACCAAGGGATTGGGAGCGGGGTCCTCTCATGCAATAGCAACCAAGACCGGGTAGCCTTGCATGCTTGCCGTGAGATGCCTGGGGACCATATATTACCGGTATAATTTGCAACTCATCGATCACCAACACTCAGTAACGATGCATAGTCCACTGAACGATACGTACGTGCAACCAACCCCGCATCCGGGGAACCATCCACGGTGCGAATCACTATTTGCGAGCTGGCCACATGGTCTTTGCTAATATAGATATATATTTATAAAAATCAACAATCGAATCATGCTATGTCGGGCCTCGCTGAAACAGAAGACTTGCTCCCACTTTTGATCGGCCAGCGTCGAATAGCATATGTACACACTCTGCCCAGCTTGCCAATGAGTGTAGTGGCACCCCGTGTACCCATAACTCTCTCTCTTTCTTAACTAAGCGAGTGCTAGATATTCCAATATTTTGGGGCTCCAGACCACATGATCAGTCGAGGACTGAACAGGCGGTATCCCTGAGCTAATCATCACGTGCCATCAGAGACGCCAAATTTTCCCATATAAATGAGGGTATGTCGAATAAAATACCCCAGGGCGCAACCTGTCAATCCTGTCGGTACCTAGCATGATGCCGTCAAATGGAATTACCCAATGACCGCTGCTCAACGTTCCCAGGTCACTATTCTATCATCCGATCTGTCTTGCCCTGGCTCCTTCAGTCAGGATGGTTGATGGTTATGCAGTGCTGCTTTTCCTCACCTAATGCGGATTGGCCTACCCGGAGTAAATCCATTGGGTTTATGCACGTGGCCATATACTCAAATTTTATAGGTTGTCGTCAATTGTGGGGTTAGCATTCTACGAACAGATCGATCGATCAATCCCTCGGTATGTAAATTTCAGTGGGACTTACGCATAATTCCTTTTCTCTATTTATCACGGCTTTTATTTTCCCGATATATTGATATCGTCAGGCGGCGGTACTTACGTATGCACGAGATAGAAATAAGACCTACAGGTAAGCATTAACTCAGTATATATAAGGCGAGCACATGCTACTGACATCTGCGGGTAGGACTGCAACCCTGGAAATCGATAAATGAGATTGGGGTTCAAAACCTACCCTCAAGTGCCGACGGACTATTCAAGAGCAGTAGTGTAGTACTGGTTATCTATTCTAGTCTGGTGGAGGTTCACCATATATCACACGGCACCGTCAACATTGCGGGGTTAGGGTTACTTTTCTAAGATGTTCATTTTTGTGATGTGGGTTCAATCAATTTCTAGCAGTGTGTGAGTGCTAGATTTGGAATTGCCCGTGGTTATATGGGTTTACTGATAGCTGAGTCCCTATAACAACCCTCTCGGAGCAGGTACCAGCTGGGCATGAAAAATTTTTGAATTGTGGTTTCTTGCTAGGGGCATGTTCTCGCTGGGTCGCAGTGATTTTTTTGGAGGGGTAGCGGTTGAGGGTAACAGCTGGGCATTTGTTTTCTGCTGGTTGTGCTACTATAAAAGTTGGTACTCCGTTCCGTAAATTGCCACGAGAATATTTACTCCATACTACCCTTTTAACACCCTCTCTATCCTACATATTATGCGAAATTAGACCAGAAATACCAGATCTAGTTCCCAATGTTTAATTTATTTGCGTATGTTCTGTCCTGCCAGGGAATCGGAAGATTCGCGACTGGGACAGTTCCCGGGCAAGACATCCCACGCAGGATATCCACCCCGGGAATTGTCCCAATACAAGTATGGTGGTCAGTTAAGGTAGGCTCACCGGTGGATGGATATGCGTATACAGGCTGGTTAAGGTAGGGTTGCGGACTCTGGGCAGTTAAGGTAGGATTGCCACGTGATACGTATGCCGGCCAGTTAAAGCAGGCACGCCACAAGGATACGTACGCTGGCCAGTTAAAGCAGGCTCACCATTCAATGAATGTATGTATGCCTGCCAGTCAGCTGAACATACGTATCTTGCCACAATCAGTATCACACCCGCTCAACCGAATATATGTAGGCTTGAACTGATAAAAGTATATAAATGGTAGGTTATGATGCTTAATTCCACAGTTATATATTCACCATCAAAATATGGTGAAGCTGTATGAACGATATAAAATTGAGGTTTTTGCTATCGGAGATATTGTTAGTGTACAGTACATTTTCCTCGACAAGATAGACATGGCACAGATGACTGACGAACTTTTTGTCTTGTGCGAAAACCTTCATCCTAACCACATATGACTTATTGGATCAACACACTATCCAACTCGTGAGCTACAACTCATTCCAGACTCATTTAGATGCACCTATAATATTCGAATTCTAAAGGAATTTAATATTTTAGCTTCTGACTGTGCATGGCCTGATATTGCGCAGCAATATATCACTAAAGTAATGTGTGTTATGTCTTCCGCATTCTTTATTATTTTTTCCACCTAGACTTACATTTATGTCAGAATTCTTGCAAGCGCAAGGGGAAATGCCAAACCCGACAATGCAACTGTATTAAATCCGATTTTCATTGTAGCAGCCGCTGCCATCCATCACATAGCTAGCTGCCTGAATACTCCTATCGACCAACATGCACAGTCGCAATTGGACTTGGAAGCGGACCTTGAGGATCATGGTGATATTTCATTACTATGTATGTACCATTCATAGCCGTCCGTACTAATAAGTAAGTACTGATGTATTTTTCATCTTCCACTACTTTTTTTTTCTTCCATGTACCCCCACTAAATTACTCCATTTGGTTATCGCATTCCCGGGGAATGATCTGTGTCCTCCGGAGGAATTTCATATTTGCATTCCCGGGCAGGACAAGGACAGAACACGTATATCCCAAAAGTCGTATATCCTGCCCGAACGAACAGCAAATAATGTAACTATGTAACCCCCCCCCCACTTGAAGGTATAGCCATAGCATATAGTACGTATATACCTTACAACATTTGACATATATAACATGTTGGGTGATGTTGGTTGGGGGAGGCTCGGGGGGATCACAGTGAAAGTACTGGTAACTTGGTTAATTCTAGACTGTAATATGAGTATGTCGTATGCCGTATTCATTCCGTACACTAGTTTTTTTGTTGATTATCTCACTTGATAATTTGGAAATGGGTAGCTAGCCGTAAAGTCATAGGATATAAGGTTCTCAAGTATCGGCAAAATACTTCCTTTCTCCCGCCCCTCGACCTCCACCTCCACATCTCAAAAAAAAGAAAAAAGGGCATGGGGCTTCAGGGTAATATATTATTTGAACTAGACGTAGTACCATTACTGACTAGAGGGATGGAGGGAAAAGGGGGGGGATTATTATTATAATATAATATAAATGCGAATAGATAAAGAAAAAAGATAAAAGATAAAACAAAATAAAATAGAATAAAATAGAAAAACCAACAAGTTATTCCATACAAACATGTATGTATGTACTGGTATCTTATTGCGGTAACAACGGCCACCCCAAAACCAACATCTAACCCTACCTATGAAAGTAAAACTCCACCCCCGCCAAACCACTTACCCCCCCATCACCCCCAACCTCCTCACACTCCCCCACACTCCCTCCCCAACACCCCCCATGGGGACCTTCCTCCCCTCCAACCCCCTATCCACCAACCACATGCCCACGACAAACTCCTCCCTCCCCAGCCACCCTTTTCCTCCTCTATCCACCAGCCTCCACATCTCTCCCAGCATCTCCCGCCCTAGCCGACTTCTTCCCCACAGCTCCCTTACCACAAGCGGATGGACCCCCTCGCTTACCATCTCCACCTCCGACCCCGCCTCAGCGCGGAGGGTGTGCATAAGATAGCCCCGGTTTGCGGCCCACACACCCTCGTACCGTTTGCGGTCCTTCTCGGTGATGGTCGACGAGGAGATGTGTATGGGGTGCGTGGATAACGAGTGTTTGTGCTTGTACTTGTGAGTGGGATTGAGCTTGAGGTTGAGATTGAGGGTGGCGGTTTCTTTGGAGGAGGAGGGAGGCGGGGGTGGGCGAGGGCGGCGCATGGTGGGCTTGAGGCCGGGAGTGGGGGCGGAGCGGCGCCGGCGGAGAGGGGGAGGGGAGCCAGGGGTTTTCTTGTGCGGGGGTGCGGGGGAGGTAGGTGGGAGGGGAGTTTGTGCACGAGAGGAGGCGAGGACGGCGGCGGTGGTGGTGGGGTATTGTTGAGGGGTAAGGATGGACATGGAGCCGGTGCGGGTTCGCGAGAGGGGTTTGGGGTTTGTGGGGGGAATAGCGGTGATGGTGGTTGTGGTGCGGAGGGTGGGCTGGCGAGATGGAGGGAGGAGCGGGGGGGATGTACGGCGTTGGGGGGGGGTGGGCAGAGAGCCCCGGGGGGCGGTTGATGTTGATATCCTAGGTGGAGGGGGTTTAGGTGTAGCTGTTGTGCTGTTTTTTGATGCTGATGCTGATGCTGATGCCTGACCGGGCGCGCGGCGTTTTGGTCCACGGTTTCGCTGGGGCGCGGGGGGTGCGGGGACAGCCCGCGGGGGAGGTGGCTGCTCGGGGGCGTCGGTGTAGATGTCATGGTCGGAATCGGAATCTGCGCCGCGGCTCTTGTTGGGGGGGGGGTTTGCTACTGCCTTCCGAGGGGCGGGGAGGTGAGGTGGGCAGGAAGGGGATGCAGCGCGGGGTTTAAACTCCATAGAAGCCCGAGTCCGGGTAGTCGCAACGGAAGCCACCGCTGGCCTCCTTTTCCCGAGACCCGCGTGTATGGCTGCGGGGAGGACGATGGTGGGGATCCCGTAGGCGTCGTGTAAACCATCTGGTGCGCGGGGCGCAGGACTGTTCCGCCCTGAAGCAGGAGGGGACAGTTGGCTTGCGAGCTTTGCGGCTGCGAGAGAGGGATTCTTGTGTTGCGGCTGAGGGGCGTAGAAGTTGACTGCAATTTTTAGCGATTCTCCTTCTTCTTTTTCTTTTTCTTCTCCTTTTCCTTCTCCTCCCCTAGTTCCGGCCCCACTCCCTCTCCCTCCTCCACCTCCTCCGGGCCCGGTATTGTGTTTCCTTTGTGCTTGGTGGGTAGGTTTCTTGCGGGCCACGCCGCCAAACATGTTTATGAGTGCGGGGGTGTCCACCTCGATGGATGAGGAGTCTATGGGCATGGGCCAGGCCATTGTTGCGGCGGCTAGCGAGGGGGAGCACCGATGGGCCGGGCGGTGTTGCTCGGGGGAGGAGGTCGGGGTGTTGTTTATTATGCCAGAGTTTCGGGTCGGGGGTCGGGGGGCTTTCGGGGCGTGGAGGCTTAGGGCTGCTGCCTGGAGGGCGGCGTCGGAAGGGGGGGGTGGCATAGAGATGAGATATGTTATGCGGGTTTGAAAGTGTAAGAAACACGGGGTTATAAGGGAGAAGGGAGGTTCTTCTTGTTTAAAGAGTTGTATACTGATATATAATATATATAATATTTATATAAATTTTGTAGGGTTGAGGTGAGGTTGGTGATAGCGTTCTACATGCAGTTGCATATGTACATACTATACATGCTGTACATGTAACTGTACTGTACTTCGTAACTACATACATATATGAATATGTACAAGTTACATAGAAGTTACTACAACAAGTACTTGCTGTGGAATAAAATTAAGGGTTACGGTTAGGGCTAGGGTTAGGGTTTCGACATAAGATAACGCTATGCAGCCACTAGGTTCTTGCAGCATACTGCATATACTGTACATACTGCAAAACTTACAGTAACTAACTGTTACATATACATACAAGCAACAAACCTCAACCTCAACCTCTCCCTCCCCCTGCCCCTCCCCCAAATCGCCCAAAGAATCGCCATCGCTTCGCTTTGCTTGCATATTATACTGTATATCCCAAACATCGCATTTTTGCTTTGCTGCAAACACTGCCAAACGGGCCAAACCAATCCAGCAACCTCAACAACACCCCCCCAACCCCATCAATGTCCGACGCCGAAGACCACCTCATGCCCGACGAAGACCATCCCATGCCCGACCATCACCACGAGGCCGCCCCCGAGCCCATGGACGGCGTCGAGCCCACCACCTCAACCACAAAATATCCCCCCTCAACCTCCCAATTCCTCCCGCACCACATCCCCACCGAGGCCGAGCTCGACGTCAAATACCCACACCGCCCAAAGAACCCCAACCCCACACTCCCCTTCCACACGCTCCACGAGAACCTATTCGAGCCGCTCCTCAGTAACAAGAAGAAGGTTGGCGTTGGCGGTAGGGGTTTCAAGAACCTCAAGCCGCATGAGGTTCGCCGGGGGATTATCGAGAGGTTTATTGCCATGTGGAAGGAGAAAGTTGGCCCGGATCTTTATCCGGCGTTTAGGTTGAGTGAGTTGTTCCGCCCTTTATGAGCAATTCGGTGGCCGAGAGTGGGGGAGTTGGTTACCCTGTAGCCCTGTAGCTGAAAGCCGCTCTCACCACATCAAGAGTTATCAATGCTAATTTCTATATTTCAATCTCAAATATCCAGTCATGCCCGACGTACGTCCACTCCTTGATATAGCCCCCCCCCCCCCACATCCTTTTCTAAATCTGAGCCTAACCCATTTACCCCCACCCCCCTTCCTCCCCTTTAGAAAGACCGCGACCGCACCGTGTACGGCCTCAAGGAGAAAACAATCGGCAAATTGCTCGTCAAACTCATGAAAATCAACAAAACCTCCGACGACGCCCTCGCGCTCTTAAATTGGAGACTCCCTGGCCGCGGGTCCGCCTCCTCCTCCTCCTCCACCGGCGACTTTGCCGGGCGGTGCTACGAAATCATAAAAAAGCGGCCGATGCGGACTACCCCCGGAGATCTAACTGTCGCGGATGTCAACGACATGTTGGACCAGTTGAGTGCGAGTAGTAAAGAGTACGTGGCTTCCTGCGCCTTAAAGAGAAAGAGGGGGAGGGGGAGAGGGAGAGGAGGATTCATATTGAGGATTTGCTGATTTTTGCGGCACACACACCCCCCCCCCACACACAGGGAGCAACAACTGCCCATCTTCAACGAATTATACAACAACATGAACGCCACAGAGCTAATGTGGGTTATCCGGATAATCCTCAAACAAATGAAAGTCGGCGCCACAGAAAAGACATTCTTTGCCGCATTCCATCATGACGCAGAAACCCTCTTCAACGTCTCCTCCTCCCTCAAGCGTGTATGCTGGGAACTTCATACCCCTACAATCCATCTTGATAGCACGGAAAAGGGGGTGACACTGCTATCTTGCTTCCAACCCCAGCTTGCCCAGTTTCAGAAAAGGAGTTTGGAGGATACAGTCAGGATTATGCAAAAGGGGGGGGCAGAGCAGTTCTGGATTGAGGAGAAGCTCGATGGGGAGAGGATGCAGATGCACATGTCTGAGGGGGCGTTTAGGTGGTGGAGTAGGAAGGCGAAGGATTACACCTATCTATATGGCGGTGGCGAGGGGTATAGTGGGGAAGGAGAGGGAGAGGAGGGAGATTTAGGTAGTGGTGGAAGTTTGGTGAGATATCTCCAAAATGCGTTTGATCCTGGAGTAAAAAGGTAGATTTCATTACCCTGAAGTCTGATGCCTCAGCTAATCTCTATCCCCCCCCCCCGCGCCTGGCGCAACACACAGCATCATTCTTGACGGAGAAATGATTACCTGGGACCCCACCCTCGACTGCATCGTCGCATTTGGCACCCTCAAAACCGCCTGTATCGCGCAAGCAAAATCCCCCTTTGACACCACCTGCCATCGCCCGCTCTTTCGCGTCTTTGACATCCTCTACCTCAACGGCGAGTCTCTTGTGAACTACACCCTCCAAGACCGCCGGCGGGCACTCTCCCGCTCTGTCCGGTCCGTCCACCGAAGACTAGAGATCCACAACTACACCCCCGCGAGCACCGCGCAAGAGATCGAAGACTCTTTGCGCAAAGTCGTTGCCGAGGCCAGCGAGGGATTGGTAATAAAAAACCCGCTATCGATATACCGCTTGAATGAAAGAAATGATGACTGGATGAAGGTGAAGCCAGAGTATATGACTGAGTTTGGAGAGGACCTGGACTGTCTTATTGTTGGGGGATACTACGGGTCTGGTCGCCGGGGAGGGTTCCTATCTTCATTCCTCTGTGCGCTAAGAGTAGATGGCTCCTTTCGCGCTCCTGGCGACCCGGAGAATAAGTTTTGGAGTTTCTTCAAGGTTGGGGGAGGGCTGACGGCAGCGGATTATACAAAAATCCAGCACATGACGCGGGACAAGTGGATGAAATTCGATCCCAGGAAGCCCCCCAAGGACGTTATTGAGCTTGCGGGTGGGCCGCTGCAGTATGAACGCCCTGATGAGTGGATAAGGCCGGAGGACAGCCTAGTGGTCGCGGTTAAGGCCGCACAGGTGGCTGTTTCGGACCAGTTTAGGATGGGAAAGACACTGCGGTTTCCGAGGTTCAAGGCATTTAGAGAGGATAAAGATTGGAGGTCGGCGCTTTCTGTTACAGAGTTTTTGAATTTGCAGGCGAAGGTGGATAAACAATACACGGAAAAAATGAATGTTGAAAAGAAAGTCCGCCGAGGGGCAGGAGCTGGGCCGAGGAAGAAACGGGAGATTGTGGTTATTGGGCAGGAGGGTGTTGGTACTGTGGTGAACGCGGAGGATGAGGGTGAGGGTGTTACTACACCGTTTGCGGGACCAGAAACTATGGTCTTTGATGGACTTTGCGTGTTTATCATGACTGACTCGGTCACCCCTGGGTACAAAAAGTCGAAGCACGAATTAGAACAACTTGTCAAGCGGAATGGGGGGAGGTTCTTTCAAAGCGAGCGGGCCGTCGAGGGGATTAGGCTCGTGGGGGATAAGAAGACTGTTAAAGTCTCTGCGGTGATTAAAGCTGGAAAGGGGGACGTGATAAGGCCAATGTGGCTTTTGGACTCGTTGAAACAGTTTTTGAAGGATAGAGATGGGTGGAAAGGGAAAGGGAAAGGGGGGAATGTAGATGGGGAAGGACTAAGGTTGCTCCCGCTGGAACCAAAGTATTTACTCCATGCTTATCCAGAGACGCAAGAGGCTGCCGAGAGGAATATAGATGAGTGGGGTGATAGTTATTGCAGAGATGTGGAGGGAGAGGAGTTGCAATATATACTGGAGAGTTCACCTGTTGGGGAGATAAATCTTGCTAAGGCTGGAGGGGTGAGAGATGAGGTTTTTGGAAGTAGTAGAGAGGAGGAGGGGGACCGGGGCGATGAGGTCAGCCAGTTGCCGGGGTGGACGTTGGCAAGGTGCGTGGCGTATATTGACGTGCCGGAGGAGGAGGAGGAAGGGAAGGAGAAGGTTGTACCATTGGGGCTGAGGATTGCGGAACAGTTGTTGATGTTTGCGGGGGCGAGGGTGGTGGCGAGTCCATTTGAGGGGGGTGTCACGCATGTGGTTGTGGATAAGGATAATGGGGGGTTGGAAAGGGTGAAGGCGCTGAGGGGGGAATTTGCGGAGAGGATGGAGGAGGGCGGGAGGATACCGTGGGTGGTGGGGATCGGGTGGGTGGAGGAGTGTGTGAGGGAGAGGACGTGGGTGGATGAGGGGAAGTGGGTGGTGTAGTCATGCTGTTTTGGGAGGTGAATTTTGATTTTATTAGGATATTTCTTGAGTGTTGGAGTGTTGTTATAAAGTTTATTTTTTTTTTTTTTTTTGAACTCATGAAATTGAAATTGAGTTGGAATGCTGCCTTGAGACGTACTAGTTATTCACGTTGTACTTGTGTAGTGCTCCTGTGGTGTATTCGGGGCATATCAAAGTGCTGGTACTTTACACGGTACATTTGATATATTTGATATATTTGATGCTATGTATGAAGTGATTTATGCACTGGTTTATGCGTACGTTTATGCGTACGCGAAACCTGATGCGCAACCCAAACTCTCAAGTGTCTTGCCACAAAAATCACCACTATCCATCGTGTGCACTTTCAGACCTCAAACTCCAGACCCTCCCACTACTCCTCCGCCACTCTAGTAGCCTCCAGCAATGTCCTTAACCACCTCCTTCTACGAGCTGCTCGCCCTTCCTGCGGAATACCACCCATCCCAAGACACTCCTATCCCCACCCCCATTCCTGCGGCCCTCCTGCGCAAAACCTACCGCAGAACCTCCCTTCTCTACCACCCCGACAAAAACCCCTCACCGGACGCCGCGGCGCACTTCCACACGCTCACAACCGCATACGATGTCCTCAGCGATGCGGCTGCAAAGCAGGCCTACGACCAGGCGCTTGTGGCGGGGCTGGTGAGGAAGCGCAAGAGCGAGGTTATGGGGAATGAGAGGAGGAGGTTGAAGGAGGATTTGGAGGCGAGGGAGAGGGCGGCGAGGAATGCTAATGGCGGGGTGAGTGTGGGTGTGGGTCGGAAGAAGCAGAAGACGGCGACTGCGGGAGGGGATGAAGTGGCAGAGTTTGAAAGGCAGTTGGGCAGGTTACAAGAGGAGGGGGTGAGACTGAGGATGAAACGGGAGGAGGCGCTACGGAAAGCTGAGATGGAGGCGAAGGAAGACGAGGAAGAGGAAGCAGAAGAAGAAGCAAAAGGGAAGACGGCAAAAAAAGAAGAGGAGAAGCCAGAGGGGTCGCAACGTGTCATATCAGAATCAATGTTTTCGGAAATGGACAGAACGATATTTATAAAACTCCGCACCGACCAAAACCCACCCATAATCATCACCGAATCTACCCTGACGAAATCCTTGTCGAGATTTGGTGAGATATTATCATGTCTAGTCCGCTCGCCGCCTCCGGTAGCAGATAACCACAAGAAGAAAAAGAAGAAGAAGGAAGCATCAATCACGGGAGTACTGGTGTTTAAGAGTATTTTATCTGCTTACGACGCTGTCCACGCTTTCCGGAATGGACAGCAGGGGGAGGGGGAGGAGGCGGGTGATTCAGTACTGTGGGGGAGAGTCAAGGAGGTGAAATTCGCGGCGGGAAAGGACCCGGAAGTATCGGGATTGCTACCACGGCGCGCGGAGGCAGAGGCAGCGCAGACAGCAGTGCGGAATCAAATTCTAATTGATGCAGCACAGAATACTGGCGCGGGGGGACAGCCAAAGTTCTCATTCCGCCCCACCACCACAAGTACTATGCCGACGGGAGCGCAGAAACTAGGTGTGGGCCTGTCTTCCGCGGATTATGAGAGCGTTACGTTATTGCGCATGAGGGAAATGGAGAGGAGGATGCTTGAGGCGGAGATTAGGGCGAAGGAGGAAAAGGAGATGGAGGCGGAGAGGTGATGGTGGAGGTGGTGGTGGAAGTTTGTGTAATGTCCAGCTTGGGGTTGATGGAGCCGGTGTTTGGCATCTACACAAGTACTGTAGATACTTATTGCATTTTTTGCAGGCTTCGGGCGTTGGTTTTGTTTTTGGGATATAGTTTTTATTACAATACTATGGTTTACCCTGAAACCTAACATGGAGCATCATCGCTGGTACAGTGCTGGAGGAAGGAAAAGGTCTTAACTTTCACCCACCTCCCCTTCCCCCCCCAAAAAAAGAAGAAAAATGCCTTATATCGTAAAAAAAAAAAAAACCCCCCCCCCCCCCCTTCCCCTCCACCCACTTTCTCTTATAT